>JANRGW010012685.1:0-11465 GCA_024733675.1 Psilopsiagon aymara | reverse complement strand
TAGCCTTGGGTGATACGGTTTAGTGGGAGGTGTCCCTGCCCATAGCAGGGGGGTTGGAACTGGATGATCTTAAGGTCCTTTCCAACATTAACTATTCTATGATTCTATGATTTTATGCTAGGAAGGAACCCTTAAGCAATGATCTCATAGCTCTCTGTGCACTGTTGCAGAATTTGGTGTTTCTCCAAGATTTCGCAGATACAATGCTTAGTGAAAAAAAAAGGTGTAAGATGCTCATACCAGAAAAAAGCAATTTTTTTTTTTGTTAAAGAGAGCTTCCTACAAGGCAGGCAGCAATTGCATTGCATCTCGAGACACTTGGTTGAAATTTGGGTTTCCCCAGATTTGAGTTTGGAAAGAATAAAGTCACTTGTCTGCCTGGAAATTCCCTATTTTCTGAACACAAGGCAAACCCAGTCCAGCAAAAGGTTCTTTCTCTGTGCATGGCAATGACAGATTTAGGACAAACTCTATTTCAGAGGTTGTTAGGATCTGGACCTCTTGTTAGTAGACATAATCATAATATAATAGATTTGTATTTATGCTATCATGGATAATGATAAAAAATTAGCTAGGCCTACACTTCAATAGAGGTGACAGTATAATAACGTGATGCCCACAGCAGTCCTTCAAAGGAATGCCACTGACTTTGTCTTTTTGCAGATGTGAAAAAGGAGGCCCAGAGCAGGTAAATTAATTGCCCCAAAAGCATGAGGGAAGTGTCCATTACAGACAACACTTACAGGTAAACTTAATCTCTTATCACACATGTGGAAGTATTTCCAGTGCTCCTGAGGAAAAAAAAAAAAGAATAAGCTTGTCTTTAACCTCTGTGCATGACAACTCATCTTTAAAAATGTAAATAACAGAGGTGTTTCTTCATGCTGATCCTTTTTGACCCTTGTGTTTGCTTGCAGTGGGAAGTGAGACAGAGGGCATGTTACAGGCACTCACTTCCTGGCTTAGTGAACTTCACTCTTTCATCAGAGGAGCCAGGAAAAAAGCCACAGAGCTGCTCTGCAGTAAGGAGAGTGCAAGTTGCTGAAGCCTCTGGGGTACATAAAGCTATTAAGGAAACTAAGGTACCTGCAATAAATCTATTTATGCATGGATAATGCTCTTTACTCCTAAATATCCAATAAGAGATGTCCTAAGAACCTAAACTGAGAGCGTAAATCGAAGGGTGCCTTGAAAATACAGACTTTTTGTTCACCTGATGTGATGTAATTATACTATATGCCTTTATCATATGCAATATATACAACTAAGCAAAAAACTGTTCCCATCAAGAACACTAAGAGGAAGTGTGAAGTTTTCTTCTCTAACAGCATACCTTTGGTAGGAAGCAGCTTAAAGACCATTACTGCTAGTGACAGGACAGATGCCTTGCTTCCAGATTTCCACAGGGGTGTGACATCCAGCTGAAGCTTTTGTGAATGGCAGATGTGGTGCTGCCATCCAGCTGTGCAGCTAAAAACCCCCATTACCCTGCCAGGCTTACCAGTACAATGCAGTGGCTTGGTCTGAAGGAACTGGTGATAGTGCCATTCAACATGGAGATATAAGTGCTCTCTGGAGAGCAGTTCTGTATCTGCTGCAATGCTGGCTTGGTGCACTCCAGCACCTAGCAGAGCCCAGCTTTTAGTTGTGTCTCTGTGTACTACTGCCCACTGCAAAGATTTATAGCTGCACTTGGATGAAACACAGAACCTGAGCGGAGCACTGTGGTAACTCTTCATGCTGGCCCCATCTTAGAACTGGAGTTCTGTCAGAGTCCAAAGGGGTCTGGGGTTCCCCCTCAGAGATGTTTGCCATCCAGGTTGATCTCCATCTCTTCTGACATGCTTTGCAAAGCTCTTAAAATGTGGGATTTGTTTCAAGGACTGGCTGAAGTAGTGTTCTTATGCCTCAGCAGCTGGAGATACATGCAAAATCTCTTCATCCTTGTTATTTTTGCAGTCTCATTGTGGGGGTGCAAATGCACTGTAAATCTTGCTGACAGCTATGTCAGCCGTTTGGCACACAGTCAACTGTGGCGTGGTTACCTCTTGGTCCAGTGTATGAGAAATGACCAGTATCCATCACCAACAATGCCAACTGATCTAAAATCTGCTTTAGTCAGCCAGTATTTTTCCATTGTTGGTGTACTTTGGAACAGGCTTATAGAGGTGAATACTTTTGTTTCAGGCAGCACTATTGGATTGTTCTTTAGAAATGCTTTATGAAAACCTCTACAGCTTAAATAAATGCAGAGAGTGAATATCAATACTTCCTAAAATGCTAAATGGATGAGGCAGGGTTACAGGTTAACCATAAATCCTGTGATCTCATAAATGACCACAAGAAGCAAATGTTCACTAAAGTATCTTCAGATCTGCCACCCATGCATACTGACTCTATAAAGACAAATCAGTAGATTCTGTAGGTTATTAACAAAAACATCTGCATGTGTGTAAAGCTTACTCTTTACTGTAAAACAGACAGAAACCATTCAAAGCCTCTGTTCAGGATGTCCTCCCCCTCTCACTCCCCCATATACTTCAAATTCAACATTACTGTAACGTCTTTTAGGCTAGATTTAATCGTATGAATGATTTACCTATTCATGTGAATGATTACCATGCAGATTAAAATCAGTGTTTGAATTATACACAGGACTCCTAATTCTAATCTGTGTCAGCATTTCTGACAGTTTTTTATATTTTATTTGCCATGAATTTATGCCCAAGTTCAAATAAGGATAATTTTCTCTATCCTTCCTCCATCACAAACACATACATTTGAAAAATTAAGCACATACACATGGAGTGCTCACCTGGTCAACAGATTTCAGGTACTGAAAGTATTAGTATGCTTGTCACACTAAACCTTTGAAATACCAAATCTCGTGCCTTTCCTGTGGAACAAAATCATAAAAAGACATGAAACAGTCAACCTAACAATCGACTAACAATCTAAAGTTTAAAGAATTGTGTGGCTGCCCTATTGCTGGCAGTGTTCAATGCCAGGTTGGATGGGGTTACTGGAAGGTGTCCCTTCCTGTGGCAGTGGAGTAGGAAGTAGGTGAGTTTTAAGGTCCCTTTCAACTCAACCTTTCTATGATTCTTTGAAGATCTTTTTGAGACCTGATTTACAAAAGCTGATTGCAGATAGCAGATTTGTTTGAAATAATAAACATCCCATATTGACCACAATTAAAATTAACATGCCAGAAAAAATGTAAAAAATCATTTTCTGCCAGATACTTCTCTGCTCCATTAATCATTGCTTGGATAACAGAGTAATTTTATTACCTTGATAACACAACTGCAGTTAGTCAACACTTTCCTAAGGAAAAGGAATATAAGGAAGAAAAATACTAATTTGTTTTAAATAAGGGACTGTTTTCACAAAGGCACTAGCTGCATCCAAAGAGACGCATAGGAGAGCTTGCAATGCTAAATAAATAAGGGAAGCTGAAATGAAAAGTGTTCTGGGATGCCCCTCTTCATTTAGATAAGGCTAATATCCTTACCTCACCACCAACTGCTGCAACAGCTCAGGAAGTGTTGGGAGTTCTCTGGTTGAATTTTGCACACACCATGGCAAAAGATGACAAGCAGAAAGGAGACTGGAGAGAAGAGGAGTAGGCAGCTATGGGGAGAGGTCTTTGGAGAGGGCAGCGGGATGCCCACAGGCCAGCAGGAAAGGCTGCTGTCACTGCAGGATGCCTGTACGTGGTTATTTTAATAAAAAGCCAATTCAGTTTTAGTATCATGGGATTTCCTCAAGTTAGAAACCAACAGACAGAGCATGAACCACACAAGGTCTGTTCTGTAACTGTTTAAAACATAAAGCTTTATAAACACTGAAGTGCTACTTTTCCTCCACAGAGGCCTTTTCTTAGATGGAAAAATAAAACAAGGAAGTGTCTGTCATGTAGTTGTACTAAAATTATACTTAGTACAATAAACTTATCTGTAATAGTGTGTTCCTCAGATGACTCTGCACCTCTCATATTTTACTTTGTAAAGAGAAACAGTCATTTTCTTTTTCTTCCTACATAGTTGAAGAAGATAACAGCTAAGTAGTGATGATATTCCTTGAATGTTCATCTCAAGATACCAATACAAAAACAGCAATCAACTGGCACCAGTGGAAAGTCAAAACATGGAGCCATACACAGATGTGTTCCTGTACGTATTTCCCTGACAGGGCAATCATTCTTGTTCATGATTCTGTACCTTTGAAAGTAAATAACAGCATTATTAGTGAAAATAACTAAAACAAAGAAAAGCAAAGGATACCAAAGGTATTTTTCTTTTCCAAAACAGAGGAAATTTTCTGACCTTGTGGAAAAAGCAAGGAAGGAAAGGGAATATAATGGCCTTAAAATAATGTATCAATATGCACTCTTCACTCTGATTATGTCTCTAAAAACTGGCTGGCATGTCCTGTGCTCAGCGTGAGCCCAAGCACACAGAGGCTATGGAATCACATGATGTTGGCTATCTTGCACTGAGCAAGGAACATGTTTCTCTTGAATCCAGGAAGAGTTGAACAAATCCTTAAATGACTTCCAGATCTGGAGCTTCAAGCACACAGTCCAATGTGCATAGTGCTGTGTTGCCGTGTCATTGAGGAAATAAGAACATGAAATGTATTAATTTATTTCTTGACCTCATTGCTCTGGGGTCCTTTGGTTGGTTTGTTGGTTTGGTTTGCTTTTTTTTCCTATCACCACACAGTTTATCACAGTTTCACACCATTGTGGGTCCCATAAGGGTGGGCATCCCTTAGTCTTTTATTCTATTCAGGATTTTATTTTTAAAGGCAGTATTTTGAGAAATGTGCTCCAAGAAGTCATATAGGAGTGAGGAATGGTTTGGATAGAGACAATATTTATGTTTGGCTTCTAGACAGATCTAGTTGAGAAAGCTCCAGAGCAGAGCTTGCAAACACAGGACAGGAGAGAGCCCGAGACCTCAGAACATTGCATCAGGATGGTGGGATGGGATTATGTTAGTGGGATAAACTGGAGACCCACGGAAAAGAGGTGCCTAAATTAATGATCTGAGGGAGAAGCAAAGGAACTAAAGGTGCTTTGTAGCTGTTCAACTGTTTTATTCTGTAAGGAATGAATGCAGTATTTCTGTTTGGAAGCACAAATATATACAGTATTATTGACACAAAGGAAATGAGAGGAGGATAAATATTGGAGCTCTTATTGGATTCATCTGTTCTGGGAGCTAGGACTAATGCTAGTTAGGATTGAGGGTGTATAAATAATCTCAACACTTCACTGTCTCACATCAGTTAAGGAATTTACCTTACACTTTATTTTATCTGGTATCCACACTTTGACAGTGGACAATCGAATTGGAAGAGTCAGAACAGGGTCTGTTGTGTCCCTGAGGACGTGCCTTCTCTAGAATAATAGGCTCCATGCTTTCTATGCATAGTTCTATTCAGAAATCAGTCCAGGCTTTGATTTAAAATAGATCTTTCTTAGGCCTCATAAGCAGCATCAAGAGCCCATCTTGAACATAAAATACCAAAAGATAATTATTTCAGAAGCTGCCTCCTGCAGGTTTGCATATCTCAGCAGCTTTTTAGCAAATTCATATTCTTGCAGTATTTCAGAGAAAAAGAAGTTAATTTTATAAATCTGGTGAGACTGATATGGAAACAAATTTATGGATGCCTTTGTTCTCCTTCAGACTGCTTTGTTTGTAGATCTGCTAAGCTCAGCGGGCAGATCCCCAATAAATGTCAGTGATCTTAGAAACTACTGACTTAGTTTGGAAAGGCTGATAAAGGAAGCTTTCCTGCCCTCTTCAAGCTGAGGGTGTTAATTTTAAAATGCTGTGACAGGACTTTTGTTAGTGATCTTAGTGGTTTGTGCTGGTATAATTACAACACTTCAGGCACTCCTTTCACAAATTTGAGGATCTCTTGTTGTAGAGTTGATCTATGAGCTTAATGGATGTTGTATATTGAATTAATGGATCCAGATGATGACTTTGCTTTCTTCAAATTGTTGCTTATTTCCTGTGCTTGGGTAAACCTCTTTTCCTTTGTTTTATTTAGATGCTTTTAACTTCAATTACTATGCTGATGGCAAACAGGAATGTGTCAGTTTCCCTTTTTTTCCAAGTATTCAAAAATCACTTAAACCATCATCAAAACCTGTATGCTGCAGCATACAAATAAGAAACTTCAATTTTCACTTCTTGGCACTCAAAAGATCATTCTGAAATTATAGTCAGACCAGAAGTACAGTATTTTCAAATTCAAAATGAACAAATACCACTATTTGACACTTGCACAATGTCAGTCTATGCAGACAAATTCTGTAACTACCTAATACTTAGCCCTTTAAGGCCATGTACTTGAATTTTATGTGAGAAAGCAAGCAAGAAATCAAGACTTCATTCCCTACTGCCTTCCATCCTCTGTGGTGGAAAGTGACGTTGCTTCATCTTTTGAAATGGGAAAAAAAGACACCAATCTATCTTACACATTGCCACTTACACTTCTAAAACAAATAGAGCTGGAGCAATCAGCTGATACTGACAGGATGCAACCTTTAGTGCATCACGTGATGACATGAATGACATGAATGGAACGAACCACTTTTCATGAGGCATCTTGTCTCACAAAGCAGTGTGCACGCTGAATCCCAGCAATATTGCGGGAATTGATAAGAGAAAGTGAAAGAGATTTTGTAGCAATAAGCAAAGTTATCAACAGATATAAAGGGTTTCAATTAAACTTTCTGATTAATATTTTCTGGCCAATATTTCTGAATCTTCCTTAATAAAGAATGTCCTTTTCATTTTTCACTGGTTCATTGAAAACTTGAACTTTACAAAAAGATGGAGATTTTCCCCATCAAACTTAAGGTGACTGTATCTAAACGTAAGGAAGCAAACCTAAGGATCAGTGTGATTATTTTTTTGAAACTCACTGAGCTGTGCGTTCATAGAAAACAGAATGATTTATTCCTATGGCTGACCAAATGAGCAGGAAACGTGGACAGGCTGTTAAATCATTGATGTGCAAAATGACAGTATTTCTCTGTCTAGATAGCCAAGGTGGGTAAAACTGTGAGTCTGAGAATTCTTTTCTGAATCTTGTCTATTCCCATGACATGCAATGAAATGTCATACAAACATAAAGGAGACCTTCTGTCTCTTGGAAGATAGAGGATTACTGATGGAGTCTTTCAATTCCCTCGTTCTGACTCCTTGAGATACATTATACTGTGGCTTGGGATGAACATATAATCAGAATTTCTTGATTAAACTTTAATGCTGCTCATTGAATATTTCAGGGGAAGAATGTACGAAAAGTGCAGGGAGATGTAATATACTTAATAATTAACACCTCACTTCTCACTAGCCCAGTGTCAAAAATGTTTTCCTAGGTGCTCTGATGGAAGCATGAATGTTTCCAGCACCATTGCTGAAGAATGAATTTGGAGAGTCAGAGGTTCTAAGCTGCTGGGCAGTGGTGGGTGCCACTGAAGAATCCCTCACTGCCTGTACAGGGGGGCACAGACACTGCCATAGTGAGTGAGAGCGCACTCACACAAGCAGAGCAGGACATAGGTAGGAGCCAGCCACTTGCCAAGTGGATCACATAGCATAGCTGTGATCCTACCCTCTCTATGCCTAGAAACCTGCTGTGCACTAAAGCTCTTTATTTGCTCTGGACTTGGAGGATTAAACCCAGACTCTTCTTTTGACAGTAAAGGAGGACTGACTGCTTATGTCAGGGGAGAGGTTGAAGTTCTGCATACCTCTCACTTAGTATACTCCTGACTCAAACTTTGCCAGTGAGGAGGAAAGCTGGGTTCCAGTCTTTCTTCAGCATGTTCTAGTTTTGCTAAAGCTGGGATACTGAGCAGGATGGTTTGAGGGGTGATGAGAGAATGGAAAGAATTAGCAAGTGTAACATCATTCTAAAGCCTGATTTTGATAACTGCTTTTTAAGCTGTATGGTCTAATTCTCCTTCTGCTCATACAGTATCAGTGATTTCGGGGTTGTTTTTTTTAGGAGCATATTGCAAATAGGAACTTGGCTTAGATCTGTGAACTGATTTACTGATTTGGGATAAATCTGAAATAACACTTGATTCATAATTCAGTAACAGAACAGATGAGGACAGGGGCTGACTTCTGCAACTGGGCAGGAGTGTGCTTTCGACGCACGTACTCTGTGTACAGCAAACTGTAACACGAAACTGGAGTTAAAACTAAACATCTGTAGTCCCATTGTTGAGGTAGGGTCACAGAGTTCAAGAGGGTATTTGGCATACATGGTGAAGAAGAAATAAGCTTTGTAGAAGGAAACACTTGTGACATTTGAAAATAGTCTCTCCTCACATTCCCTTCTCATTCCTTCCATTGTTAGTTCCTGGAATTTTAATTCAATGCTGGACACCAGCCTTGTAGTACAACTCTAACCTTAGACTTCAGCAATCTATACTGAAAGTTATTACTACTGGGAAAGATGCTGGGGCTAAGTTTCTGGAAGCTCTTTTGGGTTCCTTGTGCATATCACCTGCAATCACCACTTTGTTTTGTTGCAATCCCTATCCCAGACAGCAACAAAAATCAGAACTAAGCACATTGCATTTTTTCAGACGTGTATACGCATCTGTATATATGCAGTATATTGCAATGATACGGTAAGGGAAGAAGATCCCTTAACTCTACAAAAGACTTTGGAAGTAAATGATCAAAACCAAATGGTAAATTTTTTAACAAGTCCTCGATGCTCTGAGTCATATCAAACCTTTGAACTCACTATGTTTGTATCTATCTTAGCTGGTTTAAGGACTAAATGAGGAGCAGGAACACCTTCTGACACTCCTGTGTGGCCTTTCAGTTCTTGGGAAAAAAGCAGACGTTTAAAGATGGCCACACCTCAAACAGTGCAATCAAGCAGGTAGAAATCTGCAGTTTTGTGTTCCTGGTCTGCAACTACAGCTGATTGCTGTACCTGACCTCCCCCTGAGAAAAGGGTGTGAGGCAAATTTATTTCCCTTTGTTACTACAAAGCTGAAACAGCTCTAGGCCTTTGTCACCCTTCTAGAAAGCCATAGTTGATCAGCAAAACATCATGTTTAGGAACTTAGAACAGAAATCTTTGAAAAGTTAAGGTGGTCTGAAAGTCCGTTACAGTGCAATTTCTACTGAGTGCAATAATTACAATTTGACCCAGGACTTCTGAGTCACAAAACCAGTAATATTTTGTAGTCTTTTCCACTTCAAATACTACAGGAAAAATCATGCAAAGGCACATAAAAAGTAATTTTAAATATTCTTTCTGAATGTACAAATCTGAGGATATATCTTATTTTTCTCTGAAATTTTGCTTTTGAATAACTACATGTGGGAAAGCTTTTGATATTTAAAATGTTATTAAAATCTGCAATGTTAACACTTCTAGTGCTTATTTTTGCTACAAAAAAAAAAAAAAAAAAAAAATAGATGGATGGAAATGGGCCAAGACAAAGACAGTACTACTTTCTTAAGGAAGGAGATTGTAAAGGCAAGATTTGCAAACACACAAAAATTAATATTGAAGAGTACAAACAAATATCTTGGCACTTACTTCAACTGAAGGTTTTCTTTGAGAAGCCAGTAACTGATTACATAGTTCATAATCCCAATAAGTCAAATTTTGGCATGAGAAAACTCTGGTGTCAGTATTAACATCCTTTGTGTCCTAGTAGTGTCACAGATTTTGAGACAAAACAATTAAACTATTCTTGTGTCTTTAACCTTTGGCCATTGGTGTGTGATACTGGGCACAGTCAATGCTGAACAAACATTAGTGTGCATGTCATGACAGCAAGGGGGATTACAGATGAGAGCAGCATTTGGTCTGTGATTGATTGTGATCTGAAAATGTAAAGCTAGAATAAGGAGATGTAAATTTGACCAACTGGCCTGTGCAATCTGTGCACAAACAATCTCAGATTGGCAAAACAGGCAGAACAGGTAGGAGACATGAGGCTGCATAACACTTGACTCCTTTGAGCTCATGTATGGGCAAAACTCAGTGCAGTTTCAAAGCAAGTGCAACTGGCCAACTTCAGAAGAACTAGTAAAGCCCTACAATTACAGAGTTTGTGGTAAATTCTACTTGCACTGACCAAAGCAAACAAATGCACAAGAATGCAAAAAGGCATGATATGAGAAAAGCTGCTTAATGTAATTATGTGACTAAAAGTGAAAGGAACAACTGGCATAGATGAAAGGGTAAACTTGAGAAATCATTTATGAATATTTCAAAACATCTGATACTGTATTGAAACAGGAACTGCTGGAATTTTTTGGCTGCCCTTCCTAAGTTTGTTTTTCTTCTTCATATGGTGAACAGTCTGGAGAAAGGCATTTCATTTGGGAGGCATAGTGCTCTATCAAGCAGGGTCCCTATATCTGTGGCAGAATGAGGGGTAAAATGCTTAGCCATGAACTGCTGAAGGTGAGCTGTGGCGTGTTCAGCTGGAGCTTGGACAATGCAGAGCACCTGCAGGTTCTTTTTAAACTGTGGGGATAGAGCTTAGGGTGCCTGTACACTGCTGCCTAGCAAGCTGATGAGAGGATACTCACCAAAATGGAACACGGTAGTAGGTGCACATTGTGTAACAGCATCTTTTCCCTCATAGCTAAACTGTGCACCAGACAGTATAGAAAGAAGGCAGGGAAGATAATTAGATTTCTTAGATGTGGTGCTTTTTTTAACTTTTTGCCAGAGAAGATGCCTCCAGCTGCTTTGTTGCATATAGCAGTGCCTCTCCCTCTTATTGAGGTAGCCCTGAACTGCCCCTGGGTGGATACCTGCACTCTTAACACAGTGGGGAAATCATGAGCTTCAAAACTCATCCAGGCGAATAAATGATGATCCTAAGCAAAATCCTCTCTGAAACCTGCATTTCAATATACTGACAGCTTCAGCTGTTTCTACCTGTAGCCTCCCCAGATTAATTTCCCTCTTCTCAATATAGATGCAAACAGTGATTTGCTGTAATTTTCATGTTGTAATGGCCTGCTAGGATGATGTACCAACCATTTATAAAGGAGATAGACAAGGTGGATTCAAACCTTCTAGGTTGTTGTTGTGTGGTGTTGAGAAAACCACAGCACAGTGCTTTTTCCATTTTCTGAGAAGGGATTTATATACATTCTGGGCTTCATTTGGCATCTTCCAAAAGAGACAAGATTTTTTCCCCTTGCAAAAAGCTTACTTCTAACATTGGATAAACAAAATGAAGCTGCTGGATGAAGAAAGAGAGCCGTGCTCTACCATTCCGATCTGGGGTAAAACCAGAGCCCGACAGCAAGCACAAGCTATAGAAACTGTTTGCATTCTGATACCAGCAGTTTACAAAGCCAAGCAACAGCACAGCGCTGGGGCACTCATCAGTATTGGGTCAGGCTGATTGTGTTTTGCTTTCACGACTTTTTCGT
>JANRGW010012684.1:0-22845 GCA_024733675.1 Psilopsiagon aymara | reverse complement strand
AGCAGTAACTAAAACATTGGTGTTATCAGCACTGTTCTCAGGCCACAAGTCAAAAACACAGTGCTGCACCAGCTACCGAGAAGGGGGAAAATGACTGCTACTGCTGAACCCAGGACAATGTTATAGGCAGGAGATTGCCTGAAGAGAGCCTAAGTGCAAGAAAGAAGAGCTGGTTTAAATCAATGCTTCTCCTATATACATATCAAGACACAAAAATTAAGTTTATTTCTGAACCCTAATATTGTTATTAAATAAGGTTCCAACCTACTCTGTTAATATATGAAACTATAAAAAGTAATGTGAGACCTAACTGATATAGTAAATTATGTGGAGTTTTGTTCTAAAATACTCTTTTTCCTGCACTTAAACCTAGGCAAAAATGGAGCAGTTGTTCTGCTTAATTTGTTTTCTCTTTATCTTTGATGTACCAAGCTGTGTGACTGTGCCAGCTGATATGCAGAAAAGTGGGAATACACTCTGCACTCAAACTGTGGAGAGTGAGGGTCTGGCTGACTGCTGATATTACAGCAATGACAGTAGGCTGAAACCTACACAGGGTATTCCAATCTAGCTAACTACCAGAAAATATTTATAGGAAATTGTTGTAAATGTATGACAGTGTTTTGGAATTAGATGATCTTTAAGGTCCATTCCAACCCAAGACATTCTGTGATTCTATGCTTGAATAAAGCTACCTTGCTTTGTGGATGCAGCTTGTATCGGGTAGAGAATTGCCTCAAATATCATGTGTAGGGCTTAACTGTTCTAATTGTTGGAGGCAGATAAATAAAACCTTTTAAATATCAGGACTGCCACTTTTGGCTCCTAAGTCTGTGTATGTGGAGATCCACCTTGACTCCTAACAGAGATCTTCTTACTTCCAGCTTCCATGGAACTTTCTGAGCCACTATGGATGGTAGATATCTCTTCTGGGTTATGTGCTTTGTTATTATCCTGATTTAGAGCTCTGTTGTGATTTTAATATAGGTGGACAACTACCACGATTCTGCAGGAGTCCCCAGAGCAACGAAAGATACTGAGCAGAATGAATTTCAGCAATGAAGGAGGCTGCCTCTCTGAAGTTGTACTTGTAATTAGAGCACATCTGGAGGAAGTGGTTTACCTGTATTCTGGGCATAGCCATCCTAGGCATGTTTCAAGCCAAATTGCTGGACCAAAGCCCTGCTTCACAGTAATTCACAATAAGGCCATTTGACATTTTCTGTTAACATAGAGCCGCTCTGCTGCCAAGAAAGTAAAGTTCATGGCACCAAACAGAGCTAGCAATAAACAACCTAACTGCAGTATAATGATTAGAGTGATGTCCTACTTTTCTGGGCTCTGTTCCCATGACTTTCGGTACCTTTATTTCTTAAAAAAATGTCAGAGTGTTGTGCTAGTGCTGTATGAAAATGGCTACTCAAGACAAAGAAGTACAGAACCTTCAGCTCAGTCCTGGGCAAGCAGTTAGACTACAAAGTCAGTTTGAAAAGGATAAAAGCACGGAGATGCCAAAGGGTATGTGTTTTTATCTGTTTTTTTCTTAAGATCAAAAGCTATGCATAATCTCTTAAAAGCAGATATGTGTGAAGCCTGGGTGCTGAAAAGAAGTAGGTGTCTAGCATTATCCATCACAAATAAATGATAGAGCTAGTTTCCTGCTTTGGTTGTACTATGTGACTTGTGGAAGTTATCTCTTGTGCCTTTCCAATTACATTAATTTTAGGCTGGATGTTCCCATTACTAGATCCTTAAATCTAGATATATGTGCACCTTAATAGGCCCATTAAAACTTACCCAAGAATACTTGCACATCTCTTTAGGTGAAGATTTGCAGATAACTAAAACAAGAAACAGGTCTTTTTTTACAAGATCTGTTAAATGCTACCACTATGTGAATTTGATTTTTTTATGTAAATGAACTTTGAGTGATAGACTCTGCATCTCAGCCAGCTTTGAAAAGATGTGTGAGTGGCAAAAAAAAATTTGTTTTCCTTTTATTCTTAGCCAAACAGAGCCTTCCAATCTTTTGTGTCGAGCTCTGCAATTATAAACTCTGTTTTAGAAACACTCAGTGTTTTTCCTGGAAAAATGTCTTCTACTTCTCTTCAGTTCATGGAAAAAAGAAGTAGCACTCACCTCTCTGTTATCTCTACTAAATTCTGAACTTTCAAACCTGTACAACTTCTATAAAATAATAAGCATGAGCCAGGAGTATATGCATAATGACAACTACCTAAATTTTCAGGATAGAAAGTGACAATGCCAACAAAGAGAACAAACTCATTAAAGAAACACCAACAGTCTGCACAACAAAATAAACTAGTGTGATGCCAAATAATAAGTTCAGCTCTGCTATTCACAAGCAGATTCCAGCAGCGCATGTTTAGCCATTTGAATGACGTTATTTGCTTGGCACACAATATTTTTCAAAGGGGGAATTGAATAACGTTAAATGTGTTATTTTCCAATAGTATTTATTTTAATCAAGTGAAGTTCAGAGGAATAGTTCTCTGTTATCACAAGTCTCAAGTTCTAGGGATAATGAATTGAGTTTGTATTAGAATGAGAATCATTCTTAGTAGGAAGAGTTTATCAGACTCCTTGCTTTGCTTCCAACTACAGGTTTCTGACTTTGTCAAATCTCAAAGTTCTGACACTCATGCTTCCTTTCTTCCTGACTTCTTTCATACCAATTATTTGGGATTTTAGTTCTAAGAATTCTAGAAGTTGAAATCCATTCACTTGAGACCTAGGTAGATCCTTTTGCAGATCATTCTGGAGCCTGAGTGTTTTCTTGTGGAAATGTAGTCTTAAAAATAGTTTGTATTTATATATTGACAACAATAGTTTGTATTTATATATATTGACACCACCAAGCTGTGTTCAAAACAGTGGTCTTGTATTCTAAAGTTACTACTTAATCTTAATTATATTCAAATTAGTTTTAAAAGGAAAAAGAGAAGTTTTCAGGTTTGAAATGCGAATAAAGGTAGCAGTATTTAATTTTAGAGTAGTTCCTGTCTAAACATTGACTGTTACTTGAGCATAGACGCATTAAACATCTGTGACAAGCTAAATACAGCTTTAGATAAGCTAAAGCCTAAACATGTCAGGAGTCTTAGAATAGGAAACATGTTGCTATGACTGAGCCATAGAGTGGCTGGGAGACTCTCCCCACCTGTCTTCCTTGTTCTTCTACCTGCAAAATAGGTTTTTTATGCTGGTTCATAATTTCTGTTCCATATTGCTCAAGGCTCAACTCTGGATCACCATCTTTTGACCTATTTTTTCCCAGCAAAAGAAGAGGTTCAAGCAATTTTAGGTCGGAGCAGGAGAAGCTTGGACCAAAGTTCCAATGGAAGAATGATGGGGTTAGAAAAGAGGCAGAGGAGGAACAGCTGAATAAGAAATTAAGTCCATCTTTGCAGTTGTTCATGACACATCCATTACAGAACAAGTGTGTTTCTTCCTGATTTATTCTGTTTCTTTCAAAAGGACCATTCTGTGCCAGCTTTTCATTCAGTGTATTTTTTCTGCTCTTCCTGTCTACTTCTTCTGCTCCACCATATGAAAACCAAACTTAATTTCAAAAAAAGGTAGGAAAACACTTTCCCAATAAATATGAAAGATTCATTTACTGCTATTTGTGCACAATTACAAATGATCAAAAGTGATAATGTGTTCAGTTTTAATGATTTGGGTATTACAAGCATAACACACTGTCACCATCACTGAGTATTTCAGAGGCATCTTGATTACTGGAATTCCTAGAACACCTTGCAAAGACTGTTTAGGCAATCAGTCTAGTAGGCAGTGTCTCTCCATGGCTAACATGTTATAAAGGTATATATCCAGTCTGCCTATATGTTGCAAGCTTCTATGCCAGCAAATGCATTGAGACAGAAGCTTGACCCACCCTCGGCAAGGATGCAGAAATTTTCTTTCAGGTGGAAGTCCTACTCCTCAGTCAGCCTTTTGCAGGACAAACACGCTTGTCCCTCTATGAGCTCACTATTCCACTGTAGTCATTAGTTTGCCCCCAGTTACTAGGCAGTGAATGAGATCAGTGATACCAGGATCAGAAAATACATGGAACAAGCATGTTTGGGGGTTTTGGTGGTGGTTTTTTGTTTGTTTGTTTGTTTGTTTGTTTGTTTTTTGCGGGGGGTGTTAGGTGTGGGTTTTTTTGTTTGGTTGGGTTGGGTTGGGTTGGGTTTGGGGTTTTTTGTTGTTTTTTTGGGGGGTTGTTTTGTTGTTTTTGAAAAGGTCTCCATGGAGGTTACATTTTCTGGTGGCACTATAGCCTCGATGAAACTGAAAGTCATCATTAACCATCACTCTTTGAAATTTTTTTGACCCTCCCATCTGCAAACCTGTAAAAGCCAGTTCTCATATAAATTAAGCAGGCACTCTAGTGTATTTAGCACTCTAGTGCCTGCTTTCTGTTAATAGAAAGTAATCGGTCCTTGCTACTAAATGTGTGTGTGGACAAAAACTTAACTGAAAATCACAGAACATGAATAAAGGAAGATGATCTGGTTAACACATGATGAAATAACTACTATTCAGCCAAAAAAAAAAAAAAAAGAATAAAAAAACAAGTAGAGAAAGTAGGCCTACCTTTCTCTCAGTATACCATTGTCAGTAGCATCTCCTTCAGAGTGTTACCTTTAGAGTACTACCTTTTACAGCTACTGTACAGTTTTGGGTAGACGACAATGCATGCTTGAAAGTATGTGCCCACGAGCAGGTCATGTGTTTCTTCCTGTGAATCCTGATGTTAAATTGCAGTTCATGTGGCATTATGCTTCTTGAGTTAGCTTTTTATTTTCTTGGCAGTTAATGCTTATTTTGTTTGCTACATGCTTTGGGATTTATTTGCATTTTCTTAATAATGCGCCTGGATATCTTGCATTGTTGATTTTTTTATAAATAATTTTTTCAGCTAAACTCTCTTGTGTATGAATACTTCAGCAATAGAGATAGTAACTTCAAAGCAGTGATTTTAATTGTAAATGAATATATAAAATTGATTATCTCAGGGGGTTAGTGATACAGGACTTTAATGCTGTGCTCCCTTTATCTCACCACCTAAGATCTGAATCACTCTTTGGAAGTGCCTATCTCTAGTGTAAATAAAGTTTGCCTAGGGCAAGTAGCATACAAATGTAAGCATTTCAGCTGCATGTCTAACTTTAAAAGGACTGAATCCAGGATCCAGGCCTAAAAGTTTGTCTGACAGATAAGAATAATAGATCATTTTCAAATGTGAGTTATTTTATCTTCACATCATCCTCTGGCTCTTAGCTGTGTAAACCACGTGTCAGCTACTAAAGGGCTAATATGTTAGTTCACAGAATTATGATCAGTCTTGGCTTTTGCTCTCCCCTCTGATGAATGAAATTCATACTAGGAGGTTTGAATGATTATCAAAATTCACTAGCAGGAATAACTTAGAATATTGGTTAATTCTTTTCATGGCTGTTGACCATGTTAACTCTGTTAATAGATATAGGGAATAGACATAATGTTATCAGATTTAAAGAATGATTTCACCAGTGACTTTGCTAACTTTATACATTCAAATTAGCTCAACCATCAGCTGTGATTTTCCAGAAAAAATATTAAAACAACGATGTAAATGAATTCTACAATGGGTTTACTAAGCATTTATTCCAATGTACAGCCCTAATTTTTAACCTTAATGCAAGAAATAGATGACAGCCCAGGTCATCCAGGATATTTATTCCTTTAAGACTGATGAAATAAATAAAA
Source organism: Psilopsiagon aymara (assembly GCA_024733675.1). NCBI lineage: Eukaryota > Metazoa > Chordata > Aves > Psittaciformes > Psittacidae > Psilopsiagon > Psilopsiagon aymara. The sequence continues at coordinate 17,067 of JANRGW010012684.1, read as the reverse complement.
TATAAGGTATGCTGGGAAATTAATTCACTGTATAAGTGCTTCTGCAGCTCCTATTGATGCAAAGGATCAGTATCTATACTGGTTCCATCAAAAAAATTAACAAAATAAATTATTAATATATTTATTAGAACAACTGCAATATTACAGTGTAATGAATAAAATCTGTATAAAACATACCTAGGAAAGTCTGTGACCAAGAAAGAAGATTTTGTTCCTCCAGATAAAATGAAAAATTCCCCATTAGTAAGTGGAAAATTATGGTTAAATCAGACAAGTATTAGAGGAGTCCTTGATTAGTCTTTAGATTTGAGCTTTAAGACAGCCTGTATATCACAACAAGGAATGTTGTTATCTTTTGAGATTATGTCACTAAAGTCTACAATGAAATCATGGAGAATCTTAAATAATGATGGTCCATATTTGCCCATATTAAAATAGATACTGATAATTCTACAGGTTTATAAAAATACCTGAGATCATTGTAGAGTAACTTTGAGGTTGGCAAGTATGAAGACACATTCATACTTTGGGATTTCTGAATTTGTCATTTCCTCTGATGAAAGTAAGACCAAATTCTAATTCATAAAGTTTTTCTGAGCCACGCACAAAAAAGCTGCTTTAACAAACAGACCAGACTTATCATAATACAGGTTATTCCACCTGTATTATACAATAATACAGGTTATAAAAAGCTTTAAAAAGAAATGCCCACATCAAAATTGTCATTTCTTCATCACCATAATCCTTAAGTAACAGATTATTATGGAAAAGAATCTTCAAGACTGTTTTGCAGAGCCTTAATTGTATATATCTACTTTTAACAAAATATTTTCCTTTTTTTAACTCTCAGCATTTATAATTTCCTTTCTTTTGATGTTACTCTAACTAGGTGAAGTAGCTAATAATGGCAAACTCTAAGAACAGAAGCATTAATTCATATCTTCTTATAAATAACCTGTCATCCTGGAGAGGTAGGGCTCAGGCTAAGGCACCCAGAATTAGCCTGCATGTAGGTGACCAAATGAGCAGCAGGTATCTCTGGATATTGTCAGTACAAATCTTGGGCACAATTCATATCTCTATATGATGTATAGACACACAGTCTATGGGGCCAGATGGGATCCACTCAAGGGTACTGAGGGAGCTGACAGAAGTGCTTACTGAGCCACTTTAAATTATTTATCAGCAGTTCTGTCTAGCTGCAGAGGTCCTGATTAACTGGAAGTTAGCAAATGATGCCCATCTACAGAAAGAGCTGAAATGAGAATTCAGGGAACTACAGCATGCTGGTTTGTATCAGAAATAGTGTGGTCACCAGAACTAGGGAAGTTGTTGTCCCCCTGTACTCAGCATTGGTGAGGCTACACCTTATATACTGTGTTCTGGGCCACTCACTACAAGAAAGACTTGAGTTGTTGGAGGATGTCTGAAGAAGAGCAACAAAGCTGGTGAAGTGCCTGGAGCACAAGGTTAATGAGAAGCAGTTGAGGGAACTGCATGTTTAGTCTGGAGAAAAGGAGACTCGAGGGAGCCTAAGGGCTTTCTACAGGTACCTGGGAAAGGAGGTTGTAGTAAGGTGGGTGCCAGTTTCTTCTCACAGGTAACAAGCAATAAGAAAACAGGAATTAGTCTCAAGTTGCACTAGGGGAAGTTTAGATTGAATATCTGGAAAACTTTCTTCTCTGAAAGGGCTGTCATGTGCTGAAAAAGGTTGCCCAGGGTTGAGTCACCATCATTGGGGGTATTTAAAAGATGTATTAATGTGGCACTGATAGACATGATTGTGGACTTGGCAATGTTATATTAAACAGTTAGACTCCATGATCTTAAAGATCTTTTCCAATCTAAATGAGTCGATGGTCCTAAAATGTTTATAAAATGATACCAAATCAATACACTGCAGTGTGACCAAAACAGGTTTACCAGGGAAACAAGGGAAGTGCTTGACCTTATGGTGGTGTCTAATGAGACACTTCCTCTGAGTAATGTGATAAGGAAAGAAGACATCACTGTGCAGCACTTGCAAGATCACAGCTTTAGCCAGATATCTGCATATTTGTATTTGTCCTGCTATAATTACTATCTAGTGGTGCACAGCAAGAGAGATTCTGGTTCGCTATCTGAGAGTTCAACTGCTGTCGTTCCTGGGAGAATAGTTTTCTATTGACTTCTATCAGAGTTTAGGGAAAAAAGCTGTACTGTAACGCTGGCTGATTAAAGAAAATTCAAACCAGTGATATGTGCACAGTTGTAAACCTTTAATGTAGGCTGTAAAGCAAAGTCAGACCTGCTGGAGTCTTTTGGCGGTATTCTTTGCCATGCCAATAAACAATTCTTTTGTCCAGTGTTCAAGTAGATAAGAACCACTAAAGGGAATTCCTAGCCAAAGTTTGCACAGTGCTATCCTGGGACTAGTAAGACCAGCTACTTGAGATGGCTTCTTGTTTGATTTGGCTAAGTGTACATAGCATCACTGTAATGATTCCATGTTAAAAATACAATCACATGCAAGACCAAAATGCTAATTTAGTGTCCTGAAAAACAATGAAAGTGTGCATGACAGCACTTGCTTACATTGCTTCTAGACAGCAATATTTCTGGAATTCATTTAGTTCATCACAAATGAGTGTGCAGATTTCAAGAAAGTATGCCTTAAGAGGATAAGCTACTCTCAGAAATTCTAAGTCCTGATTAGTTTTATCCTTTAGTTAGTGAGGCAGAAGGTGGAAAAACATATACCTGCATCTATTGTAGCTCCTGGCTCACTAGAAGGTGTCTTAGCAGACTTTGCTGTGAAAACAAGGTTCATTGAAATAGCTAGCATATATTAACACACAGTCCAGCCTCTTTTCTTAAATGTCATGAGTTCATCAAAGGAGAAAAAACTATTAAAGTGGTTTGAAAGCAGCTGTTGGATCCTGAAATAATCCTAACACTGAAATGAAATGTTTCTGATGCCTTGGAAGCACAGCTCCATCTCTCTAGCTCACATTTTTCATACATTTTTCACAATGAGAATAATCAGCCATTGGAATAATCTCCCCAGGGAAGTGGTAGATTCTCCAGCATTGGATACTTTCAAGATTTACCTGAGTAAGGTCCTGGGCCATCTGTGATAGATGTGATAGACACATCATAGACTGTGTTTTTCCCAAGAAAGGTTGCACCAGATGATCCTTGAGGTCCCTTCCAACCTGTTATTCTATGATTATATGATTTTTATTTATGAAAGGAGGATAACAATATTTAATTGTTTTCCTTACTGGTGATAATATAAGGATTCAATATTAAATGTTGGATTAGAGTATTTCGATTATGTAGAATTCTATGTAAGTGCATTTCATATTAATACTTTTAAAAAACAGTGAAAAGTTAATAATTTATATATCGTCTTCCACTTCTTCAAATAAACAGAAAAGCATTATGGATTGGAAACATGTACAATATCATTTCAAAACCAAAGTGAAAGCCAGCAATAAAACAAGCACCATAAATCTTGATAAGTAAAAGAATATGCTAAATGGAATTTAATTAGCTTTGACTTATTTTACCCATACATATTATCCTTGACTAGGCAAGCTGATTCTACAAGCACAGTTACTTGAGTCTGTGGTTTGAGATTTGCTTTCTCATTCTGAAGAATGTGTTGCCTTATAGAGAAATCGGCTAAAACTGATTTCAAGATTAAGCCAAAAATCATTATATTGAAATAGACTTTTTTTTGGAGTGAGTTTGTAAAACCATTCAACAGTGTCAAAACTCTTCCAATTACATCTGTTGTAAAATTCCTAATAGATTCAACAGTGGCAAAATTATTGAATAACGTGAAACACATTTGAAAAATTGTTCTATCATATTGCTGTATGAGAGGTTTCTTTTTTATAATAATTTATGCTTTAGCATCACAAAATTTACTACAGTTAGTTTCTTCTAGGTCTCTATGTTGTTAATGATATCCTGTAACGTGCTCTCTTATGCTAAAGAAAACCAAAATATACACTGTGGTAGTGTGTGCTTCTAATGGAGGATAGTGCGAGCCTATTTAAGGCTTTAAAGAAGATCATCTCTACATTGAATGATGTCTCTAAAGGAACAGGAAGCTGTTAAAGAAATTGAAGCTCAGGGGTCATCTGCTTGTATCAATGGAACAAGAAGAACATGTTGTACATGATCAAAAGACTCTGAACTGCTTTCCTGTGCACAAAAGACTAGTACAGGCCACATTACAGCAGATTAACCTGAAGGTAGCGATGGCATGGATAACTGTAACAGCATGCTTTGGAAAGGAAAACGTCACCCTGCACACCAGTTTACCACAGCCACCTGAAGATCAGAGCCGATGGAGCCAGAAAAACTCTTGAGCTGTCAAAGCACCCAACACAACTGCATCTACCTGCTATCTCCCTATAAAATCATATCAACCACTGCCTCCATGCCTCCCTCCAGTACAATCCAGTACTTCCTGTAATACGAAAATAAACATTTCTGCCTATTTATAGAGAGGAAAAGACAGCTGACATTCAGCATACTATCCCAGCTGAGAAAGAATATATCTCTGCTTTAGAGACGGGAATACATAAAACTGTGCATTATAACCCTGGAGGTTATATCACAACCACATAAAATTCTCAGGCTTTCTTACTAGTATATTTTTTATTTATACATAGGCACACACATACACACTCACAAAAGTATTTGGCAGCTGTTTTGAACAGATGGAGTCCTATGGATCTCCAGGGGAAGAGCCTGTGGAAACATAGACAAAATACATATTAGCATTCTTAAAATACTCTATGAAAGAAATAAACTACTGAAGAGAACCCTTACCCACAAGTCCAAACTCAGCCAGAGCTCCGAAATAAGCCACCAATACCTTTGGGTTGGATAAACAACAGGGTGGTCATTTGACATGTGGTCAGCTGCATAACCAAAAATGTGACTGCAGATTCCAGGCAACAACTACATCATAAAACCTATATTCTGTAAACTGAAAGCATCAAGATTATTTTTTAAAACAAATTTTACAAACAGGATTTTTAAAACTTTCCATGATGGAAGAGATTTTTATATAGAATGGGAAATGAAATTCACATGCACTCTTTTTTTTTTCACTCATCCAGGAGTGAAAAAATTATCCAGTACCTTTGAGACAGATTGATCCTCAGGCAAAACAAAATTATACTAGGATACATAGACATTGCTGACTTTCACTACCCACTTAATTCTCTCTATTCAGTCTCAAAAATTCTATCTCAGAGCTTATTTTATTTTGCAACTATATCTCTGTGAATCCAAAATAAAGTGGGTTTAGAGTTCAAGGAAGTCCCCAACATGGATTATAATGTTCGCACAGAAGCAGACATTTGCATAACAAAGTATCTATCTTGCTATAATCCTAGTTAAGAAGGATTTTTTTGTCTTGGAAGATGGCTCACAAAGTTGTACTGTCAAAATATAATCAAGAGTTGGATTCCTTTTTTCAAGTTTGGTAACTGCATGCAGATTTTAGAGGAATTTCCTAACTGAGCAAAAAGCAGCAGCAGCATGGGAAGACAATCCGACTTAGAGATATAGATCATAGCTCCCAGAAAAGTAATTTATGGTAAACTAAGGCTCTTCAAGCTGTCAGTATATGTACCTTAGAGGATTCTGAAGGGTTCTAAAAGGTTTTAATGATTAGGTACCATAAGTAAGGAATAAAAATTGTCCCATTTGTCATTTTAAAAGTGCTATTTATCCAAACCTCTTTGTCTACTTTATATAAACTCCTCCTACAGATTTCTCTGAAAAAAAACCTGCATTAGGTACATAAGTCAGGAATAATTTTGTTTTGTTGTGCTTTACTCAGCTTCCTCCACCCTTCAAATTTGCTTCAAGTAATCCGATCAAGTATTTAATTCTATGGCTCATTTCCACCGCTTAATTGTTTTCTGATTAGTCTTTAAACATTTAGAACTCGATTCAGTTTCTTGCCTGGAAATCTATAGTGCCACCTAAGACACTTGAGGATATCCAGAGTCTCTGCATAGAAAAGGTAAATATAAATAAACAGGGCTTACGTGAGGAGACACCTTCCCTCTGAGGCCCCAGATGAGGGTTGAACAGGATGCTACTATATCTTATACAGTACTATACATATACTTGTGGGCAATAGATTAACAGATTCAAGTTCAGAGTGCATATCAGATCTGCCAACCTCCTTTCACATTCTTTTCTCTGGGCCCTGGGATGGAGATATGGGTTTAATCTCTCTGTCTGCCTAACAAAAGCTTTTTCATGACCTTGAAAGAAGGTCCTCAAGGATTCAGGAGACGCAAACAGTATTTTTTCTTGTATTGTATGGCCACATCCCCAAAATTACTTAGGTATGAGCTCTCCATATGTATTTCAGTGGGAAGTTAAGTGTCCTATGAGAAATTAAGCACCCTTAGTCAGTACTTAGTGGAACCCAGATGCTTATGCAGACAGCTACATATAAGCACGAACAGTCCTGTCAGTCTACCTTGCATATTTACATCACACCATATGGCATGATGGTCATGAAAGCAAAAAGACCTTCTCAGCTCACTTTTCTACTCTTTCCTCTCTCAGATATCCATTTTTTTGGATCTAGGCCAGTTTATTTATGTGGTGCTCATGATCGTGACCCAAGACACAAAGAAAGAAGCATAAAGAAAAGTTTCTATATTTTTTACACAAAGAAAATATAGATCACAATAAAAAGACTAAATTCTAGCCATAAATTCTTAGGTTTATGAAATGAAGACACAATAAGGTTATGAGCCTAGCAGAAAGCAAAATGAATGAAAACTTCATAGAATCACAGAATCATAGATTGGTACCTTCATCTAGTTCCAACCCCCCTGCCATGGACACAGGCACCTTCCACTAGAACAAGTTGCTCAGTGGCTTGTCCAGCCTGACCTTGAACACTGCCAGGGCTGGGGCAGCCACAGCTTCCCTAGGCAACCTGTGCCAGTGGCTCACCACCCTCCCAGTAAAAAACTTCTTCCTAATATCTAATCTAAACCTACCATCCTTCAGATTAAAGTCATTCCCCTTGTCCTGTCCCTACATGCTGCTGTAAAATTTTCTTTTCCAAATTTCTTTTAGGCCCCTTTTAGGTACTGGGAGTCTGCTCTAAGTTCCCTCTGGAGCCTTCCCTTCTCCAGGATGAACAACCCCAGCATTTCAGCCATTCTTCATAGGAGAGGTGCTCCAACCCTCTGATCATCTTCATGGGCCTCCTTGGGCCTCATTCCAGCAGGTTCACATCCCAGAGCTGGTTGCAGTCCTACATGTAGGAGTCTCATGAGAGCAGAGTAAGAGGGCAGAATCAATTCCTTCAACCTGCTGGTCACACCCCCTCTGATGCAGCCCAGCACACTGTTATCTTTCTGAGCTGCAAGTGCGCATTTCTGGGTCATGTTGAGATTCTCATCAACCACCTGACTTCCTCTCAAAGCTCTCTTTTTGCTTATTAGTAGAGAGCAACACAGTTTTTATATAAGGGATACAGTCAGTTAAGTGGCTGTAGGGAAAATTGCTTATTCCTGCCAGGCAGCAAATGTCTACGCTTTGGCCAAGCTGGCCCTCCTTTACTCTAGTCCAATCTAGCTGCCCAGCTTGTTGCCTGAGGTGAGTAGTATTCATTACTCCCTGGAGTGCCTAGGCTGCTCTACAGTTCATCAGAGTGAGCCCATATGACCAGTATAGGATATACACTTAACTTCCAAGTGTCTAAAGAAAAGGTGCATTTTTTTTCCCCCATGTCATCTCCTTGAACCCTGTGACTTTCTGTCTTTTCACCATGCAGGTGTTGTGCCTCAGACAACAATCCAGCCAGTGCTTTTTTCTTCCCAGCCTTCTGGTGTCAAATGGGAACATATTAAAGAATGCATTTGCAATATATTTAAAACCTGATTTCAAAAACCAATTTAGTTAGCTATCTCTCTTCTAACAAAGCACAAACACTTAAAAGCAACGAAATGAATAGATGCCATTGCAAGCTGTCCACTTCTTCCTTAGAAATTAATACATATATCTCATCAAGTATAATGAAATGCATATTTCATTATAATACAGTGACCTTACCACTGACCCACAGAAAGGTAGGTATTATTAGATGGGGGTTTTTTTTGTTATCTTGATTTTAGCAGCAGAATATTTTCTATAAAGGAAAGCTCTTACGTGGACAATACTAGCAGCTCATTATCTATTGCCAGCAAAATGCTATAGTAAGATACTTTCGGTACATTAAGAAGCTGTGTATATCCTCAAGCAAGGGCAGAAGAATGGTTCCAGTTCACCCAAGATTTATGGATGGATTCTGCCTACTGGCTTTAATTGTCTCACATAGATGCTACAATCAATACTTGAAATGCCCTTGCCTGGTCCTATCAAGATGACTCCGATTACCCAAATTACCTGCCTATTGTGCCTATACTCAGAAAATAGTTTACAGAAATAAATTTAAAGAATAGGAAGCCAGGCAGAGTGAATCAGAGTGAGATCATCTATTTTGCCTTGTAATCAAACTCTTCCCAGCCAAGCCTTTTGTGCAGCTGCCCCTGCAGGTCTGCCAAAGAGATGAGCCTTGACTGACCTTTATAATTCTGTGTTCAAGGATTCCTGGCCACAGGCAGGTCACCAAAATCCTCCTTCCACATGGCACCTGGGAAGTTCGCCTCAAAGTCTCTCCTCCTCCACCTTCGGGAGAGAAGTTGGAAAAAGGTTCATTAACTTTGAAATGTTACGACTTGGGCAAGTGATAATTGGAGTACTGCAAAGTCGAGCTCAGTACATTTATGTAAGACATGAAAGATGATTCTGAAAGTCCTGTATGTCAGCACTGGTAAGCACTCAGGTGCTTACAGGACTCAAACATGTATTTTGATAAACAGTCTGTGTGATTATATTTGGGTTTTTTTCATAAAGTCTATGTTCTACTTACTACACAGCTGATGGTAAACATATAATATTATACATATGAATTTCACTTTGGTTTACAGTTTAACTGTTGTTTTCCAATAAAATGTCTCTGCTCTTGGTAAGAGTAATACAAGAGCACTGAAGCTGGTAGAAATACCTGCAGTGTAACTAAATTTGGGAACACTGTGTCTGTTTATGCGCACAGAAAACCAGGTCAAATTTGTTTGCTTATTCTTTAGCAGCACCAATTTTAGACTATTGCTAACTATTCTTTTATTTGTTCTTAATTGCTTGGGTTTCCAAAATGTATGACAGCTGCCAGCCCTACTTGTTTGCCTGGAGACTTTAAATACTGGGTTTATTTATGTATCAGGAAGTTCCTTTTTATTATTATTTTATTTAGATAAATGATATAAAACTTGACATACATCTTTGCTTCTTTTCTTTATTCTTTTACTTAGATAGATAAAATAAAAGTTGACATACATTTTTGTTTATCAGTGGTATAAATATTACAGATGTTCTGGCAGCACTTGAAGTTGCCATAATGATATGAAAGCCCTCTAGTCCTAGCTGCTGTATAAACATGCTAAAATACACTGCCTACTGCCAGAAGAACCCTAAGACCTAAAGAAAAAAGCAGGTTAAGGAAATGTTAGGCAGAGATCAGAGATGTTTCATGTTGATTAGATAGTGTTACCTCATTTCAACAGTATGCTTCCTACCTATGTAGGACAGAGTATAGTCAAAGTATCTTGGTCTTTACCCTCCTATTTGCACTCTAATTTTCATTTTCATGACAAGTTATCTGTAGTGGAATGTGGTATGAGGGGTGGAAAATTATAGGTGTCAGTTACTAATACTTTTGCATGCACTAAGTAGGAAAGTACTCGGGGAGTGAGAGGGAGGGAGGAAGGAAGATGAGAGGGTTTGTGAGAAGAGACTCAAGAAGAACAAGGGGGGAACTTAGCTGAGGTAACACGTGGCGAGCAACAACACCTGTTTTCATAGGAACATGAAAACACAAGGCACCTGGAGGTACCAAAACCATTGCTGACACTGAGCAGTGTGTCAGCCTGCGTTGTGTTATTCCCGGCTGGATGCCAGGTGCCCAGCAAAGTCACTCTGTCACTCCCCTCTTCAACTGGACATGGGGGAGAAAAGATAATGAAAGGTTCATGGGTTGAGGACCCGGAGAGATCACTCATTGGTTACTATGATTGGCAAAAAAGACTAGACTTGGGAAAATTAGTTTAATTTGTTACCAATCAAAACACAGTAGGGCAATGAGAAATGAAAATGAATCTTAAAACACCTTTCCCCACCCCTCCCTCATTCCCTGGCTTAACTTCACTCCTGATTTCTCTTCCTTCTCCTCTCAAGTGATCCCTGCCATGGGAAACAGTCCTCCACAGACTTGTCCAATGTGAGTCTTACTCGTGGGCTGCAGTTCTCCAGCATGTCCTCCTTCCATGGGGTGCAGCCCTTCAGGAACAGACTGCTTCAGCAGTCCCCCATGTGGTCACAAGTTCTGCAGCAACCCTGCTCCAGTGAGGGGTTCTCTCTCCATAGGGACACAGGTCCTGCTAGGAGCCTGCTCCAGGACAGGCTTCCCACAGGGTCACAGCTCCTTCAGGCAGCCCCTTGCTCCAGTGTGGGTCCCCCATGAGCTGCATGAGTACAGCTGCCTCACCATGGGTGCCTCAGCTCTGGTGCCTGCAGCACCTCCTCCCCTTCTTCCAAGACTTGGGTACATCTAGGAGTAGGCTGGCATGGGCACTGTCAGACAAGGAGGAGGCTTCTAGCAGCTTCTCTCAGAAGACACCACTGTAGCTCCCATTACTACCAAAACCTTGCAAAACAAACTCTATGCACGACCCCATTGTCCACCACCAGCTTATGTCTTTGTCTCTCCTGTGCTGGTAAGACTTGTTCTGTATCTCCTCTCTGATTTTTACCTGGACTTCACTTCTAGCTAACTTTGTGTCTGGACTGTTTGTATGTTTATTTTTAATCTTCCTCTGTATTGAAAAGCTCTTCTTACACTGCTTCTGTTCCTCCTTCCTCCTTTACCGTCTTCATTTCAACACCATTTCTTCACACTTCTTGTCCAATTTGTGACATTTGCTTTTGTTGCTTCTTCAGTTCTAAACTTTAATAGCTAAACCCTGATTCTGATCTCATATCCTCATGTAGAAACCCAAAACAAGAAGGTTCTAGTTAATCTGTTTTTTATCTTTCTACTAACCTGGTAGCTACCACTGACAAAAAATTGGAATTTATTCCCATAAGTTCAAAAGAATATGACAAAATCACCATAATTCAATTGAATGACAGTTTTGTCTCTTTGATTCCGGTTCAGCAAAATCCTTACACCATGCCTAACTTTTAGCTTGAGCATAAATCTCATTAAAATCAAGCACGTGCTTAAGGTCCTAAAATAGGCTCTCCTGGCAACAGACATCTGTAACTAGTTGGAAATATTTAACCATCCATAACTATCTTTCTGCACTGCTCTCCTGCTTCTATTGCTGCATTATCAATCTTCATTCCTGTCTCTTTGCCTGGACAGCAATTGCTTTGGTTCTTGAAAATCTAACTCACTCAAATTTATTCCTATCCCCTTTCCTTCCTCCTTTCTGTGCATGTAGAAATCTTTCCATTCTATCAGCAAACTTCATTGAAAAGCAAACTAAACACACATCCTCTGTGTGTCACAGTGACTTTGAGCCTTCTTTCCTCCATCTTTTGTAACTTTTTACCATAGAAATTCCACATGCCTCCTGTAGGAAGTATGGATAGTGCATGATTTTTACCTTTTCAGGTTCAGGTTACTCAGCAAGGTATTCTGTGGACCCCATTAATGGCTTCAACCTCCACAGTACAAGCTTTCAAATCATGACAGGCTTTTCTGTAATAATCTTTTAACCTCTTTTTTTTCCTGGATAGTTTCTGTTATAATTAGCAATCTTTTCAGACACCCTCCAGTAATGTTTTCTCTTCACTAGTTTTTTTCTATAAGTCTTCAAGCTTTGCTTTGTTTCCAGGTCTTTTTTGTTTTGTTTTGTTTTGTTTTGAGGCTCTCTAGACATCTCAATAAACCGTACTCCATACCTAGCGTCTCCATAGGGGATTATTAACAGTAGTAACTGTGATTGTTTTAGTCTGTATGAATACTCTTGAATCTATATACACTAAAGCTGCCTCTTCTAATTGAATCCTTCCCTCTTTTTCTACCATTATCCACAGTTGAACTTATGTTAATGGCACATTTGAAGTTCAGGGCAGACATCCTTAACCAGGAGATGAGTTTTGCTGAGTTTTGCAAGGTAACTGATGAGTTAGATTTTATGGCGAGCAAGAATCAGGGTGCAGAAGGTGGAGCCAGACGTTGGCTCTGAAGCCAGAAATTCAGCACCATTGATTTGATTGCAGAAATTTTTCCTGCTTTGACTTTTAGGAGCTTCCACATTGGTCCTTAATGCACACACAGTGAGATGACATGATGAAAGCGCATGATGTTTGTATTAATGCAGGACAATAACACTATTCACTCAAATGTTTAAGAGAAAAGGAAGCACGAAGTCCTGACATAGGTCTCTGTTTAGGAAATCTGTTTTAAATCACTTAGGTTCAGATACTTGCAAATATTTTGTATCCTAATTTTCAATTAAAATCAGTGTAATTACTCCATGAAATGAATGGCTGTTACATATGTAAATACCATTTAATTCTGGACTTTGAACTTTTGGTGGCCTTTTCATTGGCCTCCAAAGAGGTCAGGGAAACTAATGAAAATATTAACATCCACCATTTTCAGTCAGGGCTGAAATGGACAACCTCAGATTTCCTGGTTGCATGGTGTTAAAAAGAAACGAATCCCTTTCATCTAAATATAGCTCTCTGTCCAGCATCTTCATATGTAAAATTCAGAAGCTTAACTACACCACTGGTATCAGTGAGATGCTTTTCCCAAGACACTTTCAGAAAAAGCCATCAGAAATTGCTGCTAAATGTCATTTTCAGTATCACTATTGCAGCTTCTGTCCACTGCAGATTAAAAGTCTCTTTCAAGCACCTCTTTGAATTAAGTAAATCACAGCAGCACTCCAGCTACCCCATAATATCTACTGGAATACTTTCCTGGCATATTTAGACTACAAATGTATTTCTATCAGCATCAGAGAAGTCAGGAGACTGTGAAACCTCCTTGCTACAACAAGGCTCCAGAGGAGAATTAAGGCTTTTAATTTTTAGCAATCCCTTTATGGAATACGGTATTATGGTGGCAGGGATATTTTTCTTTTAAGGCTCAGCAAATCCAAGTTGGTAATAAAAATAACTTTTATTCTTTGTATTAAATGTTTGCTGTTACTCAGTTTTATTTAAAAATCTCTTCTCCGTGGTATATGTTGTTCAAAATGCCTCAGGTAATAGTTATCATAATTAATACCATTACAGTATATATATTAATGATGAATTATCAATAATTAGCTATATATATGAAATATTAGAAATCAGGAAGTATTTAAGCTGGATTTAGTACATTTCATTGGTTAATATCTATTGGGGATGTGTAATTGTGTAAAACAATATATATTGCCTCCTTAGTACCTTTATTGCACACAGTTCGGTATTGCGAATGCTATATTTAAAGTCCAAAGTAGGCACTGCTGTGAGGACATACACATGCACACAAAATATCAAGTGCTATAGCCAGGATTCATGCCCCAGCTTCAGGCAGTCACTGTTTCCATTCTATAACGTAAATGTATAGAGAGAAGCAACTCATGAAAGATTCATGCCTCTGTCAGCTTAAGTCACCCTTTGCAGGTGACTAACTTGCATCATGGGGCAGTTTTATACAGATATTTAATCATTTAAGCCCACAACCTGATAGGCATTTAAGCCTCTACTTTCTGTTGCCATAAATTTAACAAGGGCACCTTGGTTAGTCTGCCAGTGTCTAGCATGACTTTCAAATACAGATAGATACCTAGGGTAGAATTCAGCACATCTAACTTCAGGTATCTCCAGTGTAGGCGTCTATAGCTGAGCTGGGCATACAGACTCTGATTACCAAAAATGGATAATAATAATAAACTCAGTGAAGACTACAGTGTGATTCCTACATTGGATGTAGATGTTTGCTCTGAGGTGCAAGCACCTACAGCAGCGACACTGAAATTCAACAGAGCTGAACCTACACCCTTGATGTGAAGCAAACTTCACGTAGAATTTACCTTCCACTTAGCCAATACTCTGCTAGGCACCTGAACTGGTCCTTACAACCCAGCTATATTACCACTTTTGATGGAAGCTGGGTCAGACTCTGACAATAGTTCACACTACGTAGTCATAAGTATCAATTACTCTTTGGTTATGTCCAAAGAAAGCCTGGTCATACAAGCATGCAGAGAGGCAATGTCTGAGGCAAAATTAAACTGTGTTTGCTTCCCAGCCTGCCTTCTCAAATATAAGATTTAGTAAAGTAAAGTAAAGCCTGATTTGATCTTACTGCTGCTTCTAGACAGCAGTGACTTTATGGCTACCTAGCAGCATTCTCATTAATGCAGGGCAGAGTTTCTGTGTATTACTTGTCTTCTGCATCAATTTTTCATTTGCAGGTTATTCACAGAACTCTTTACCTGTGCCCTTGAAGAGTCATCTTCTTCAAATGACTGAACTGATTGCATTACACAAAGTACACCAGTAAAATATTTTTAGGTAGTGAAACAACATTTTACTGTTTTTAAACCATTCTTGATATTCATACTGCCAGATCCATCACTGGCTAGAAATGCAGCATGCTAGCAGCATGATTATGGCACTGGGCATCACTCTGAAAAATTCTGCATTATGAAACACTATGGGATTGCCTATTTGTGGACAAAATCAGGCTAGAAATAAAGTGCCTGTTTTTTACCAGGAGTGAATTAACTAATGCCTGTACTGGGTATATTATATCTTCTCTATCATTCAAATTCTTTATAATAAAATTGTCTCTTTCTCAAAGATGTGAAGAGCCTTGATCGAAAGTTGCAGTCTTGATGTATTTATTACTTGGTGAAATTATGTCTTGCATTTCAAGAACTCAGCATTTCTGGCCACTGTGGTCCTTTCTGTCCTGAACATCTGAAGCTCCTTCTCATTTTGACCTTGAACCAAAGTCTAATGAATTTAGAGGGAGACTTTCCTTTGGTTTCAGATGACACCTCCCTGCAAACTGCCTATACTGTGCAAACTCACTTTTCAGGACTTCTTATGGCTGGAGCAGGAAAGTAGGACTCCTTTTGCTCTCAGAAATTTTATTTGTTTAGTGGAACAAGGGCCTTCTTTATGCATAGGAAGGAATTTTACACAGCTTTCATGCCTGTTGCACTGAGTAATGCAGTACTATGCAGGTTGTTAATTGAAAAATGAGCAAAAGTTAAAATTAGCACCACAGAAAGAAAATTCATTTCCGGATATTATTTTAGTGTTCTACCCTTAAAATTAAATGAGTATTGTATATAATCATGTATGAAGACCAGTTTCCTGTCATCTTAAGCCCAGAAGTCATCTTACTCAAGGTATGAAGACTGGCTTAGAAAAGCAAGGAGGAACTGCTTTGGGCTTATTATCTTGGGGAGGAAATGAAGAACGCAGTTAATGATGATTGGTTTGCATTATGTTATTCATTAATAAATAACACTTTCCCATGCTCTGAAGCCCACCTTGCTGAAAAAGGCATGTAATCTATTTACATCTAAATTATATTGTTAAATCATTTCAGACGACTATGCGTGGCATTCCTCAAATTTTACTTATCATGTGACCTCCCCAAATTTCTCAAGTTGGTACATCCAAGATTAATGAGACACTGGTTTTCTAGTAGGAAGCTACTTAAGAATATGTATTTAACTACTGTGAATTACTAGAGGAATTAACATAATCTGACTTTTTTATCAATATATGTTAGTGACATGGTGTCTGGTTTACCCCAGTGTAAGGTGCCCGAACTGGACTTTTTTAATGGACCTTGTTCTGCTAATGATAGCACATCAGACCACACACAGAAAGGCCCAAAATTTCAAACAACAGTCTTGTGTTTTGGGAAGCACCATCTACACATGTGTTTGTTCATTTGGACCTCAGTTAAGAGTGGAAGACATCAAACACAATTGCGCAGGCTTACGTGTGAACAGCAATTGCTCAGACAAGTGAACATGTTCAAATGTAGCCTTGCAAATGCCAAGAAAACACGTGTGGTTTCACTAGATACCCTTCTGAGTTCCCATGGGTAGCTTTCAGTTCTCTCTGAATACAAATGACCAGTTTCAGCTTGCACACATACTGTGGGAAAACTCTCATTAATTTTTATGACCTTAGTTTCTGAGTAAGGTGCTATTCCATGAGTGTAAAGTTAACAATACCTGGTTGAAAGACATTGCTGCAAGGTGCTCCAGTGTTATCAGTCCATATTAGATTTTCTACTTTGTATGACCTAGATTTGTGTTTTCATTTGGTTTGGGATTTTTTGGTTTTTGTTTTGTTTTGACTTTTTTATTTTATAATTTTTTCACATGCAATAACATCAGAGGAAATTTTTTACTTTCTCTGGAGATTAAAAGGAATTGGATTTTTAGTTTTTCCATCATTTCTCATTGCAAAAGAGAAAATATTCATATTTTACTGATAGTGCTAAGACAGACAATACTTGGGGCATGCAATGTTTTAATTTCATCTCATTTGCCCTGCTCTTGCTCCTGCTGTTATTCATTACAATGTTACTCTTTGTCTCAGCAAAAGTCAGGTCTGGGCCAATCTCTGAGAAGATTCCAAAGTGCATGGAGAATACAAAGATATGTTGATAAAAATAAAACATTAATTTGTTGTGAGATTTGGGAAATTTTTAATTGACATCTGATGAGACTTCGTTTTCAAAGATTAAACAGCATTGTGTTTTCCAGAAGGAATATCTTGAAAGTACACATCAAAGCTGTTGTGGTTTAAGCCATAAATCAGCCACGCAGTTTGTTCACTCACTTCCCCCTTTTTCTTCCTTCTGCTCCTGGAAGGATGGGAAGGAGAATCGAAAGAATGCAACTCCCACAGGTTGAGATAAGAACACTTTAGTAACTAAGGTATAACACA
>JANRGW010012683.1:0-20952 GCA_024733675.1 Psilopsiagon aymara | reverse complement strand
GCCGTGCCCGTCGGCTCCGTAGGCAAGGGACGGCTGCCCGGGCAGTGACTGCTGGGGTAACGCCGTGGTACCGCTGCAGGTGCGGTTGGCAGTAGCCGAAAAAGCCCTCAAGTGCGAAGAACACGATGTAAACCTGCCGCTGAGTGAGCACAACGAACCGTGGTTCATGCGCTTGAATTCCTCTGGAGAAGTACCTGTCCTGATCCATGGGGAAAACATCATTTGTGAAGCAACGCAGATCATTGATTACCTGGAAGCAACCTTTGTCGAGGGTAATACCATGGGCATTCTCGGTGTGAATCATAGAATCACAGAATATCAGGTCAGAAGGGACCTCAATATCTGGCCCAGCCTTTCTAGGCAAAGCATGACCTACACTAGATGTCCCTGCACCCTGTCCAGCCAGATCTTAAAAGCGTCCAAAATGAAATCCTTCCCTGCATACCCACGGCATGCAGCTGTGTTGGTGTCAGCTCCATACTGTTGAGTGTTAGTTTGCTCAGGACCAGAAAACGTTTATAGTCTCTCAAGGGGTAGTGTGGGATAAACCCACATCCCTATGAACTGAAGGCCTTACAGCATCTTTACAAGCAGCTACAAGTAAAAACCTACCACTGTCCTTCTTCCCCTTGGCGAAGGATGGAGAAGTCTGTAAGGGCGGTGCTGCACTGTGCTAACCCTGTGGTGAGGCTGCAATGAAAAATAATGGGTTGAACAGAACTGCACAGCTGCTGTGGTTGGGCAGGTCCTGCTTTTCTGTGAGAAGAAAAGAAAGATGCTCAATACCAGAATAATCTTGGGTGGAAAAATAGAGTATTTTTGGGGCCAAAATAGAGTGAAGAGGGAAAAAAGTAGGAAAAAAACCTCAGAGGCTTTAAAATTGCTTGTAGTGACAGAAAACTGGCTGCCTCAAGTTTTGAAGGAAACGCAGAACTGTGTTTTTTTAGGTGTGAAGAGGCAGTGCTTTGTGTTTCAGGGGTTTCGCACTGCCATTTCTAAGACACAAGGAAAATTTCATTGTTGGGTGAAAATTGTTTGTATTTAATGCTGGTGTCCTCATCAACTGAGGAGTCTGGGCCCAGGTTGATCGAGGGCAGAGTAGAACTCAGTGGTGTGCAGAATATTCTAGTCTACTGTGAGAGGGCTAAAGGGTTGTATGCCACAGTCTCCCATTCCTAGAAGTACAAAATAGATGCTGAATCTGGTTTTCTGATTTGAAGGCCTCTTAAATGAGTGTTAATGTGGATTGCTGCATAGGAGTTGGAATTATTAAAACATTTTAAAATTATGTATGTATATACACATTTCCCTGACCTCTGATAGCTGTTGAATTACACCTGGGAACAAGTGGAGCTTCCTTAGCTGTGACTGTGTCATCTGTGCTGGTTGGACAGAACTGATGCAACTTCAGAAATCCTGCTTTTAGTCATTTACATGTTTCTTCTGTTCTTAACTTCATTTTTTGTATTGTAGAGGGAGTACCAAGATTAATGCCAGAAGAAGGGAGCATGTATTACCCAAGGGTGCAGCACTATAGAGAGCTTTTAGACTCCTTGCCTATGGATGCCTACACGCATGGCTGCATCCTGCACCCCGAGTTAACAGTGGACTCCATGATTCCAGCCTACGCTACCAGCAGAATTCGTAGTATGTACTTGTATAGCTCTGAATGCCTGTCAGTTGCACTGTGTTCATGTTGCATCTTCAGTACACCTTAAGCAGAATATGTGGAGCACATATATTTCCAGTTCTGGCTGCAGTTCTTGGTAACTTCTACATATACTTTTTATTAATAGTGTAGTCTGTTATGCCTTGAAAACTGGAAGGTGGAAGTGTCATTTTTGAGGTGTCTGTGGAATTAATTTCCCTAATGATTGAAAATGCATCTTGTGCATAACAGAAAATGGCAGCTGTGATTGCTGTATTTTATTCTCTGATCTTGCTGTTTATGCTTATAGAGCCATTTCTAGGGAACAGCTCTACTACTGCTTACGTCCAACCACTGCACTGTAGGAAACACTTCTTTTTGTGTTTGTAAACTTGTAGTAAGTTTAGCTATTAAATTAAAGCAATTGCTTTTCTCTCGAAGAGGTGCAAATGCAAATTTGCCCCCATGAAACAGAGCTTGTTTGTCCAATATATAATAGGTGAATCATCAGGCCCTTTTTGTCTGAGGAATGTATTAGTGTCAACTTGATGCCAGGAGTAGGGAGGAAAAAAAAAATGTGTGAAGAATAAAGTATCATGGGCTCACCAGACCAGTGGAAATTGTTAAAGCACAATTTAAACTAAAATCTTTGGTGAAAATAATGCAGCAATATAGAATCAGGATGAAGGATGAACCAGTGGTCTGATGGACTCAATGGTGATGTTCTTTGACTTCCTTGGGATGAGTATTTTACCTGATGGACTTTTAAATACGTACCAGTTTCCCATGAAAAAAATATGTAAAGGGCAGATAACTGTAGATTAATTATGTTGCCCAGTCCTCCTTGTAACAGAGAACCTCCTGAAATGAACTCGGGTATGAAATCCAGTAATTTGCAGAAATGCGTAGTTCAGTGATACTCGGAAAAATCCTTGGCAAATAATCTTTCAGTTATTAATTTATTATTTATTATTATATTTTTTGTTGTTGTTTTGTTTTTCCCCTGAGTTTGGACAGCAGATGCTGTTCACAAAGCCCGCTTTCTTCATTTGAAGCGTTTTTTCATAGCCCTTGGATACTCCTAAACAATTCCTTTGCTTGTTCAAACCCAGATGGCTTAGTTTCCAGCTTTGAAAAGCTGATCTTTTTGAGATTGTTAGATATAATAAGCCACCAGACAGTTATAGGTTATGTTAATGCATACCAAATACCATTAAGTAATTAATTGCATATATAAGATTTTAATTGTGTGATTACATCCTTCAATTTCTTCATATCCTGTATTGAAAGATGGTTTTCACAGTCATGTGAGGTTGAAATAAAGAATATATGACAGTGAGTTCATTATTCTCTAGCAAGAATTTTTTAATCAGTTTAATATATAAGACTTAATTGGAATTAATCTTAACTATCAAGTACAAATGAGAGTATTCTAGGTCTGTAAGTGTGGCATTTTCAAGCAAAGACCCATTTTAAGGTGAGCAAAGGCTGTACCCATGTAGTAAAAATCAGTAAAATTGTCTTAAATTTTTCACATAATTATTTCTTTAAATTCTGTAATGAATGTTTTTCTAGAACAACCATGTACTCCATAATGAACATTTCCAAAAGGGATCATAGATTTTGGTGTCACATTTTTAGCTAACTGAAAATACCTTGGTTCCCTGTTCAGTGGTATTTAGGCTTTTGCTGTGGAATTATGCATGTGACCTACCCTGATGTGCAGAAGGTCTCAGTGTGGGCCTGTCTGCACTTTCACAGTGTGAAAAGTGTGTTAGGAACCCAGAAAATGAGGTGCAAAACCAGCAGAGACCAGAGGTGCTTTAGTAGAGTTTCATGGACTTAGCACAGATTTGGGCAGAGAAACGGTTTTATCTGAGTAAGAGAAAAATGTTAACAAGAATTTCTCATTCTTGCCTGGCAGATAACCACTTCATATGACTCATTGCGAACTGATGAGCAGGTGTGGTGAGGTCAATTTATAAAGCAGTTAAATTTTCCAAAATATAATGCTTTTGAATCCCAAGTTGGTGGTGATGCTTCATTGCAGTACCACTTCCCATTTCTTTGGTGTGATATTTGTACACAAACCATTGTTCTGTTACTGTGGATTGCTTTATGGGCACATTTGGATATCTGATGTCATTCCTTTGTTTTTCTGTGTCAGGCCAAATAAGTAACACAGAATCAGAGTTGAAGAAACTAGCGGAAGAAAATCCAGACCTTCAAGATGCCTACATAGCAAAACAGAAGCGCCTTAAAGTAAGAAAACTCTTTATATTCCCCCCTTTATTATGAGCTTGTTATTGTCAGGCTCCTTCTGTCACAATGTAAGTATTTGTTTTGCCTGTTATTACCAGTAATGCCATGCAGTGGTTTAGCCCTACAAGGCATGAAGCAGTCTTGCAGATCAGCTACACATGTCAGTGTGTGCTGAAGTACTGAACTGATCCCACTGATTTCACAGGTAAGTATATATCTGGTGTTGGGCTGTTGAATACTATCAAATAGTATCCAGCTGACTGTGTGGAGGAAATAATCATGTTCTGTAAATAAGCACTGTAGTATTTCTCTGATGAAAGTGTAGACTCTGTACAGCCATTTAAACACTAACCTGTGTATATGCTTAGTCTAAGCTGCTGGATCATGATAATATAAAATACCTAAAGAAAATACTGGATGAACTGGAAAAAGTTTTGGATCAGGTTGAGACTGAATTGCAGCGGCGAAATGAGGAAACACCAGGTAAGGAATTATTCTTCCTAAATCCTGTTGATGCTTATGTCTGGGGAGACAGAGTAAACTTCTTGACAGCACCATTATAGATCTGGTTTCAATAAATCCAATTTGATACCTTTAGCATATACTGATCTAACATCACAGAAGGGTTTAATGTTGTTTTAAATACTATTTTAATTTACTGCTGCAGTGAGTTCTCACTGTCTTATGAGGGTGCTTGATCACATTTTCTGCATTGTGAGTGTAATTAGCTGCACAATTTTGCAGTATTTTAACAACAAAATAAGAAAAACCTTAACTATATAATGTTATTCTTGATGTAGTTGTAGGCCTCAGTTCACTAGGATGATCGCAACCTTAGTGTTTAACACAGGTTTATTGCAATCCTATGTAAATACTGTGCTGATGTTTGTGGTATATGCAGAATTAGCAATTTAGATAAGTGCTCTAATCATTAGCAACTCCTCTCCCCCACCCTGTTGGAACACAGTGGTGTTTACCTGCCACCCGCCCAAATGGAAGTCAAATTTTGTTTAAATAGTATTAGTCTTCTGCTTCTTCAGAGTCTCATCCAACTTCCAGTAGTGCAGATAGGAATCCTTCCTCTGATTTCCCTGGGAGCTGCATGAAACATTAGTCAGTATCAACTACATCTGCCTGAATCACTAACTCTTTGCATTTAGCTCTATAAATAATTGTTGTAGTAATTATCAGTTGCTATCAAGACAGTAGATTTGAACCAGCAATTGAAAATTAGGTTAAATTTTGTAGTGGCACAACTGTGAAAGAGTCATAGAAAATGTTCTAACTCACAAAGAATGGTATGATTTTGTTCAGCAAACTAAGTCTGTCACTATTTCCAGCAGCCCATTTGCTTTCTATGCTAAATAGTCTTTCCAAGGAGTCAACTGATACAATATTGATGAGGTTTTGGAAACCGCCAGGATCACAGGATATTAGCTGCCTCTTGGAATTTTGTCTGAGGTACTCACATTTTTGAGGTTTGTGACCAATGCTTCTTCAGGTCCTGGCCAACCTCTGAGCTTCTGCTTCTCTCACTACCACTCCAATCACTCATTCACTTACTGCTGCTGCCACAGCAAGCATCTTCCTTTTGCACAGGTTAGATTCTTTGATCTTCCTTTCCATCATCTTACTTACTTAATGCACTGAATGAATCCTCAGGTATCATTTCAGCAACATAGGATGCACACTTTCTTTGCAGGGGCCTTTCTTCCAGACATGCATAACTGATCAAAGTACGTTAGTACCAGTAGTGTGCCAGACTGTTGCTTCCCTCTGGTGGCAAATGAGTTCAAAGGGGCATTGAAGAATTTCTCTGTTTCCACAGAGGTGCTGCTGAATGTTCATATCAGTGTTTTTTGTGCATGTTGTATGGGAAGAACTGCAAAAGTTTGCAAATAAGGAGGAAACGGCATAATCCTGTTTGAGATGTAGGTTAGCATGCTGGCAGCTGTGGTAGCTACCCAATTTCATATCCTGGGTTTCAAAACCTCTTGGTGTAGCCAGCATGAGTCAGCCCTTTCAGGTGGTGGTGGTTCAGATCACTGAGGTGTGATGCTGCCTGGCAGTGCCTTCTGTGGGCCATCTCAAGAAAATTCACCTTTTTCCTTTGACTGGGGAGGGAGCCTGGGATCTCCATCTGTGCTCTTGACTAATGGTGGGCAGGGTGAATATCCACAGAATGGTTTGGGTTGGAAGGGACCTTAAGGATCATCTTCTTCTAACCCAGAGACACCTCCCACTAGACCAGGTTGCTCAAAGACCCATACAACCTGGGCTTGAACGCTTCTGAGCATGGGGCATCCACAACTTCTCAGTGTAAAAAAAGCCCATGGAAGGACAGGTGGACAAACTCTGTCTTCTTGCTGACCTAGTGTGTTTGGTGCAGGTCAGTCATCTGATCCATTTATTTTTGACTTTAAAGTCTCCAACAAATTAACAGTGTTTGAGTGAATGCCATAGAGCTGAGTGGGACTGGCAAGATGATGAGCTCTTCAGGCAAGTGGTAGCTTTTCAATAAAAGCTAAACTACCATCTTCCTTTCCACTCCTGTTTAATTTAATCCAGATTTGAGAAATATAGTTGAGGAAAATAAGTGTTTACTGTGAGTTTTAATTTTTGGACCTAAAATATATCTCTTTTTTGCTCAACAACTGTAGGCCAGGCTGCTGAGCCTTAGAGTGCATAATACTGTGTGAAGAATATACAGGGATTAGGGAAATATTCATTGATTATAACCTTATTTTAGTTGAAGTGTTGATGGTACTTACCAGAGAGCATTTTAAAGTAGCACTAAACTGAGTGCTAGCACATGGGGTCTTCTTTGTGGCTTGTATCCCATTAGCTCCTAATTAATTCTTTTTATTTTATCTCTGCTTAGAAGATGGAAATCAGCCGTGGCTCTGTGGTGATTTCTTCAGTCTGGCAGATGTTTCACTTGCTGTCACATTACATCGCCTGAAGTTTCTGGGATTAGCAAGAAGAAACTGGGGAAATGGAAAGCGCCCCAACTTGGAAGCCTACTACGAGCGTGTCCTGAAGAGAAAAGCTTTTTGCAAAGTTTTAGGACATGTCAACAACATACTAATTTCAGCTGTGCTGCCAACAGCGTTCCGTGTGGCCAAGAAGAGAGCTCCCAGGGTTCTCGGCACCACCCTGCTGGTCAGCATGCTGGCAGGAATGGGTTATCTTGCTTTCATGTATCTCCGGAAGAGGTTTACCAGTGTGGTACTACCATTTAGAACCAGGCAAAGTTACTTTTAGACCTGTCTGTCCCTGGTGGTGAGTGGAGGGCATCTCTACCTGCCCCTGGAGAATATCCCCAATAAAATATAAACATAGAAGAAAGACTGTCTGTGAATTAAAACACTGTCACACAGTAATCATATCCTGCTATTGTAGAATTGGATTGGCAATGCTGAGATATTTGGAAAACACGTGTAGGAGGAACAGTAAAGGAAAGAAGAGACTTTATTTTCAGACAAGGACCTGTAAGGGCTGTGACAGTGCTTTGTTAGAGTGTTGATTGTCTCTTTTATGCAGTAGCTGACCTAATTATAATGCTTTTATTTAATAGATATGCAACAATGTGACAGCTTTTCAGTGCAGGTGAAATGCATTACTGTACAGAAACCAGCATTGTTGAAATACAGAAAATAGCACTTACTAAGTAGCTGGAGTAGAATTTAAGTGGAACATAGGCTCTGTGCCTGGTGTGTGCTGGGGTGAGTCTCTGTACTGATGAATGTCTACTGATTTGCAGCTAGACCTTTAGGAATGTTTTAAGAAGTAGCCTTGTGGAGCCACTTTTGTCACTGTATGTTCATGCACCAGTGCAGGAAGAGACCTGAAATGCGTATTATAGAATCATAGAATACTAAGTTGGAAGGTACGTCAAGGATCATCTGGCTTTCTTGGCAAAAGCGTAGTCTAGACAAGATGGTCCAGCACTCTGTGCATCTGAATCTAAAAGTGTCCGATGTTGGGGAATCCATCACTTCCTGGGGAGATTATTCCAATGACTGTTCTCATTGTGAAAAATCTTCCTCTTGTGTCCAGTCAGAATCTCCCTAGGAGTAACTTATACCCATTACCCCTAACTTTTATCATATGACTCCTTGTAAAAAGGGAGTCTCCATCTTTGTAGCCACCCTTTAAATACTCACATACAGTGATAAGGTCTATCCTGAGCCTTCTTTTCTCCAGGCTGAGCAAGCCCAGCTCTCTCAAACTTTCCTCATATAACAGCCTTCCCAGTCCTTTGATCATGGTTGCAGCCATTCTCTCCAGCTTGTCCACATCTTTTTTGTATTGCAGGAACATGGTATTCCAGGTGTGACTTGAAGTGCTGGGTGGGACAACATAGATGTCTCTACTGGGGATACCCTTGTTGATGTAACCCAGCATCCTGTTGACTTTCTTTGCCACAGCTGCACATGGTTCACACATACTGAGCTTGCTGTCCACCAGGATACTCAGGTCTCTTTCCACAGAGCTGCTCCCCAGATGGATAGATTCCAGCCTGTGCTGCACTCTTAGAGACTATGTTTACCAGGGAGCAAGACCTCACACTTGTCATTGGTGAAATTCACAAGGTTCTTGTTAGCCCACTCTTCCTGCTTATCCAGGTCTTCTTGCAGCGTAGCTCTTCCTTCCGTAGTGTCCACTTCCCCACTCAGTTTGGTACCACTGGCAAGCTTAATAATGGTACATTTGATCCCATCATCCAGATAATTTATGAAGACACTGAACAGTGTTTGGGCCAGTATTGATCCCTGAGGGACCCTGCTAGTGACAAGTGCCAGTTTTAAATGGAGCTCTTTGCCATCACCCTCAGGGTGTGATCAGATAGCTCACCACCCACTGCACAGACCACTCATCAAGACAATACATGTCAGTTTCTCTAGGGGGCTTTGGGAAGCCATATTGAAAGCCTTGGAGAAATCCAGGAAGGCAGTGTTCACATTCCAGTTTGCCCTCTTGAGTTCGTGCTGGCTTTTCCCAGTTATGTGCTTGGTTTGGCTTGTGATAGGCCACAGGAGGATTTGCTCCATAATCTTCCCAGGGATTAATGTAAGATTGATGAACCTGTAATTTCCAGGATCCTCCTCTGGGCCCTTCCTTAGATGGGGTGCCATGAGCCTTATTCCAGCCTTCTGGGATATCTCCCACTCTCCATTACTTTCCATAGATTTTTGACAGCTGCCTTGCTGTGATATCAGCCAGCTCTCTTGACACCCTCAGGTGGATATTGTCAGTGCCCATCAATCTGTAGGGGTCAAACTCCTGTAATAGTTCATACAATAATTCGTCCTTCACTGATGATGGATCTATGTCTGTGTCGACCTGGATTTTGGAACCCAAGACCTGGGGCCCAACAATGCTGGTAAAGACAGAGGTGAAGGAAGTGTTGAGAATCTCTGCATTTTCAGTCTTGGTAATGAATTCCCCTATCTTGCTTAACAGCAGGCCAGTATTTTCCTCTTGTTTATGCTTCTTAATGAACCTGAAGAACCCTTTCTTGTAGCTCTTGACATCTCTGGCAAGTTTCGGTTCAAGCTGAGCTTTTGCTTTTCTAACTGAGTCACTGCACACCCTGGAAATGCCCTTGTAGTTCTCAATAGTTATTTGTCCACTTTTCCATCTCTAGTATGTCTTCTGCTTTTGAGCAGACATCAGTGATTTGTGAGGCACATGAGTGAATTCCCCAGAGACATCAGCGGTCAACAGATGCTAGGCTTCTGAAATACAAATAGGAGTGAAAAACCTGAAACTTGTCTTTTGAAAGCTTTTTGGGTAGGCTTTGGCTCAGCCCGGTACCCAGCTCAGCTGCGAGACCTGGCTGAATCAAGCAAAATCTATCTCAGTGCACATTTATTGCTTTCATTGTTGTCTCCTTATCAGTGTCCCGTGTACCCTTTCTTGTTTCCACTCTGAGCCCTAGCTATATCTTGCACACTACTTGGCTGTGTTAGCAATGGCACATGCCTCTATAAAATGTTTGCCCACAATGTGCCACAGTCAACTAGAAAATGCATGCACAACAGTGCATTTTGTAGAAGTAGTTTAAAATAATTCACTGTCTTTCAGTCTGGTTAGGTAGCCTGGATTGAAGGTGGAACTGTAGTTTAACAATCTGTTTACTTATGGAGAGGTGTCATATTGGTGGCAAGTGAAAATATATGTCAGTTTGGAGACAGATTATTTGTACTGCAGATTTTTTGCAAAACAGCACTCTAGTAGTACATAGGAAAGGTGTAGAAAAACACCTTGATTACTTCCCACTGCTCAGCAGATCCTGAGAGTTTTGCTAGGTTTGAAATGATCTCCCAGTTCAATGAGATGTGCATAATTACCTGGAATAGACTTCAAATAATTTTGCAGGAAGAAATCAATTGGGAAGGGCTGAAAATTCTCATGACAGTTTGGTAAGATTTTTGCATTCTTGATGAATGTCTGAAAGCCTCAGAATTTTGTTTACAAGCTGTAGATAACTGCAACAAGCAAAACTTAGCTTTAAATAGCCTAAGAGCGTTTTAGATCCAGTGCTGGTGGAATTGGTGTTTCCGCACGCAGCAGAAAGAAGATCCTCTCTCAGATTTGCTGTATAGAACTGAGGCAGTTTCTGTCTGGGCAGTCTCACCATCTAGCACATATCAAAATGGATAAAATTGTTGAATACTCCTACTCATAATTTAATATTATGCTAGTTGTCTATCAAAAGAAGACCTAAATCTCATTGTTCCTTTTCAGCAACAAGAAACATCTTACCTAAGAAACAATGCTTTATTTCTTTTGTGAAAAGGACAGTTTTATATAATTCTATTTCGTGGCCCAGTTGTCCTCAAGAACTTGTTGAATTAAATGTGCTCTATTTATAAAAGCTTTAGAGTAAGCTTCATGCAACAGTACTGTTAATGTGCTGGCAGCTTCAGCTGAGTTTGTTGTTTGTGTATTGCAGTTCATCTGCATTTTACTTGTAACAAACAAATTCACTAAGTTTGACGCAGAGTAAGGCCTGTAATTTAATGCTTCCCTGGCATGTGTTCCTGTCAGGCCATCTGTAGAACATAATCTAATCAAGTCAGGGTAAAATTCAATATATATGTTTTAGCTTTCTTTAGAATTGATTTGTATTTTACTTTTTCTTTCCTCTTTTTTTAATGCATTAGTTATAAATAAGAATACTTATATTCCCAGAGGTGTGCCGGTTTAGTTCACACTGGCAGTACTGTGGGCTGTGGTACAAAGTAATTACCAATGAAACAGTTCTGCTTCCTCCCAGAACTCTGTGATCTCTGCACCGCCCGGAGCTGCAGATGCTGTTGGGAAGGAGTGAAGTGACCACCAGATGTCAGTAGTCCTCCAGGGCTACGTTTTGGCATGCCTCTGGGACACTAGTTTTCACAAACATAACGTGATCTCAGCGTGAGATGGATGTGCGCATCCTCTTCAGACCGGTAGTCTCTCAAGAGCTCTTGAGACAACTGCTTTGGTCTATCACAGGTTGGGTCTCTGATGCCTTTCAGTTATACTTGTGTGTAGTTTCTACACTGGATAAGTAAGAGGGCAAAGTTGAAATAATATTTCACATAAAGATGAATGTTACTGAACAGCAATTAAACTTGTCTGCAGGAATGAATGTGGATAAAACTTGTCCTGTGGAGAAGTTTGGATCTCTGGTTTAAGACATGTTTGTTACTTCAAGTATTTGAAGCCTCCTTATTTTCACCACCCTGAAGTACTCTCTGCGACATCGATTTCTGTACAGGTGGCAGGAGAAGGCTTATCCATGATTAAATTCCTCAGAATAGGATGAGATTTAGAAGCACATATGCTGTATTTCGCTCTTTGCGCAGGATAGCTTTTGTGTGGTGCTTGTAAAGTTTCCTTTCAGCTTGCCTTATTTTCCTTGCTGTGGTACCTCTCTTTACTATTTAGATTGGATACACAAGCCATCTTCCGGTTTTCATTTCCTGTTTGTTCTCATATCATGCATCAGATATATTTCATATCTTTTTATGTGGGACCTGCACAATAAACACTGATTCCAGACCACTTTCTAATCTGGTTTATGTCTTCTGTATCAGTAAAACAAAGTACATTTGAAGATCACACAGTGCTGCTGAAAAGTAAAACAAAGTACATTTGAAGATCACAGAGTGTTGTTCTGTTCAAGGAGAAAAGCCTCTGCTATTTCAGTTTAAAAGGTGGTCAGCAGGTTACCTTGCATGTATTTTGGAACAATAGTTAAAATGATGGGTTTTGTTGGTTGTCTGTCTGACCTGTATATGCATGAGGCTCAACAGAAGACATTTAATAATGCAAAACCCCCCAAAACAACCACATTTGAAGAAGGAAGGCAAGAACTTGTGTTTTCAATTAATTCTTACTAAAGAACCCCCCCACTTCCCTTCTATGTGACTCCAATTCTTGGCTTACATTGTAAAACTGCAGAAGCTGTGGCTCCTTACTGTCAGGTATATGGCAAGCATGTAAGCTGTGTCCACACTGACGTTGTCTTTAGTGGGACCAAGCAGTGTGTCCTGACCTGTGTTAGTGTTTCCATAAATGTTTAGTTTTGGGCTTTTCTTGGCCTTGCACTGTAGCAATCTGCATTGAACCTCCTTTCTTGTAAGCAGAAGAGCAGACAACAGTACCTGAGGCCTGCAGGCAGTTCCTCTTGCTATTTTAAAGTTGTGAGAGCTGCTAGGATCAAGTAGACAGCTGATCAGGTTTGATTTCAGGGAGATTATGACCCCTGTGGTCTATGCCCAAACTTGAGGTATCCTTGATGCTAGCATTAATTAGACGTATACACAGAGCCATCACTTATGTCTAAACAGGGAATAGGAGTAAGAGTGAATGGGAAGGTAGGTGCAGCAAGTAGAAATACCTTATCCAGGTTCACACAGCATACTGTATATCACATTTTTAATGGCATTTTTCACTTAAGTCTTAACTTTTTGAGAGCTGCTAAGGTTTAGAGAGCAGATTGGCATGCCCTAATTCGTGGGGATTAGAGATAGAAATAGAAAGTAAGAGAGAAGTAGTGGAGCCAGCTAACTGAGGCCCAGTGTACTCTGCAATAAAATATAGGACAGACAATTCTTTCCTGAGGTCTCATTATTATCTCTCTGTTTAGCTGATGTGAGACCGAGAGGTGTAAGGTTATGCTTAGGCAATTTATAAGATGTGCTAAGGAACTCAAAAGCATGTAGAAAAATCCCAAACAAAATACGGTGTTTTGTTTCTACTTTCTTTAAAAATCAATTTTTAGTTTTGGTGCAGTACCAAGTCACAAAGTCAGGCACTGACTTTTGGCAGGAAATTCCAGAAGCCAGAGGTCTCACAATACTGTAAACTCAGTCATACAGCGCTTCAGTTCAATTTTTATTTCTGTTTTTCTGTCTGAGTTACAATCATAGTGCTTTATTTAATGTGAAGTTAAAAGTGTTCCACCATAAAATAGTTAAGCTGTGGATAAATTTAGTGTTGTGGGAAGAATCTGCTGGAATTTGCAGAATTTAAATTCTAGCTATTTCCACCTTAGCTTTATATCAGCATTCTTTTTTTTAACCAAAGTTTAAAATACTTATAATGGTATAAAAGTGTATTGTGTAAACTAATGTATAATAGCAGAACTGAATACAAATATCTTTATTAATAGATATTAATTTCCTTTATATATTATATACAGCATCCCTGTTTATCCCTTCCATTTCTTCTGCTAAAAATGTGTAATTGACAGTTATGTATATTGCTATGTTATTTATAAAAAACAGCTCTAAAGCCAAAATGATTAAAAATTGGTTGCTTTATTTACAATTACACAGTTAACACAGTTTTTATTCAAATTCAGTTCTTTATTATGTGCAAATTTGGAGAGCCTTTGTTTAAACATTGTCTAAATCCTGTTGAGAGGTCAGGTATACTCCCCACCAGCAGCCTGAGAGGGGGTGAAGGAGAGGTTCTGTACCTGACTGTGGCTGAACAACCAAAAAGAAACAGCTTCTCTAGAGTACTGTGTTCAGCTCTGGGGGCCCCAGCACACGAGGGATGTGGACCTGTTGGAACGAGTCCAGAGGAGGCCACAAAGATGCTCTCCTATGAAGACAGCCTGAGAGAGTTGGGCTTGTTCAGCATGGAGAGCAGAAGGCTCTGGAGAGACCTTAGAGCAGCCTTCCAGTACCTAAGGGGGTCTGGCAAGACAGCTGGAGAGGGGCTTTTTACATGTGTGTGTAGTAGTCGGATCACAGCTAATAGCTTTAAACTGAAAGAGGGTAGGTTTAGATTAGATATTCTGAAGAAATTCTTTACTGTGAGGGTGTGAGGCCCTGGCACAGGCTGACCGGAGAAGCTGTGGCTGCCCCATCCCTGGCAGTGTTCAAGGCCAGACTGGATGGGGCTTTAAGCAACCTGGTCTGGTGGAAGGTGTCCCAGCCCATGGCAGGGGAGTTGGAACTGGATGATCTTTAAGGTCCCTCCAACCCAAACCATTCTATGATTCCAAAGGTATTTGCTTTCCAGGCAGAACTGGGGAGCACATGGAGAGGGAGTGAGTCAGACTGCTTGTGTCACTGGCATATTTTTTGTGTGGGATGTGTTCCCTGTATGTTTTTACATGAAATAGGTTCAGCTGCTGTCTGCCTTTATTTACTTCAATCTCATTATGGTAGTGTTTGATAACATTGGTAACATCATGAATGTAGGTACTTGAGAATATACATTCATGATTTGGTGCTTCCTGTTAGTTGTTTGTCCACATCAGAAGCTGAATGCTACTGCATTTAGACTGGACAAAAAGCTAGCTGCTGAGAAACAATTGCCATCCTGAAAATGGCTTGTTCAGGGCTTGTCTCAGAAAGGTTACCTAACTTCAAGTGTTCTAGCAGATAATGCCACTGTTTCCCTATGTAGCAGAATATAGAACATTTGTGGAGCCAGACCTGGTGCAAGGAGACTCCTGTTTCTGTCACCTACTGAGGCATTCACCTTACAGAAAGTGAACTTTGTACTGAAGTTGGTAAAACTCAGTAGAGAGGAAGAACTCCCCCCTTGTAGTTACTTGCCCTATGCTGTAGATTGCAGAGTCAGGCTTCTTTACCAGCACAAAATGTGTCTGTCTGTAGAAATCAGAGGCTGCCAATCCCTGAGCAATTTTATGGAGAGCAGGGCTTGCACACAGCCTCCTCTGCCAGTTATGTTTAAAAGCCAGCAATTAGCAAGTGCTGACCTCTTGGAAAGAGTTTTTTTAGGTGCATAACACAGGTGTGGTGGAGCAGAGGGAATTCCAGGCCCAAATGAAACAGAGAAGAAACTGTCCAGAGAAGCTCCATCACCATTTCTTCTGATCCAGCTCTGGGGTGACTCTTCTGCAGATGAAGAGAGGCATTTGTATTGCCATTTCATGGGAGGTATTTGTCCTATCTCACTTCAACTATTTAATTGAAATCAATGGAGGTAAATGTTATCAAGGAGTGTCTGTCTTTGTTGAATGCATGGTGAAGCCAGCTTCCTAATACAGATATTTAAGCTGGACCGCTGTTCAGAACGGTACTGGGAGAGCGTATGCTTTGAACTGCATATCTCTTCCCAGACACCTTGTCACAGCCTACACACCAAACTAGACTTGTGGATTGTACCCCAGAGCCAGAGCAGTAAAAGTAGAAGGACCTAATGCTTAGATTTTCAGGTCTTTTAATAAAATAGCACCAGAAACAAAGATCTCACAGGAAGCGTGTACCAGATGCCTTGTCTAAATGTGGTACCTTAAAAAGTTGTGCACTCTTCCATTGTGCTGAGTTTTATAAAGTTTTAATACACAGAGGCACAAGCCACTAAAAGCTACAGAGGAAGCAAAATTGGCTGATATTGCAGTAATGGAAGTATGAAGATTCCAGTTTCTAAGAAAAAGTCGGATTCAGATCTGGTATGAGTCATTGTTACAGAAAAAATTGTGGTGCATCTTCTTACATCAGATCTGAATTTGATTTTAAAGTCATTATGCCATGAATCACATTTTGAGACTTTGCCTTGACAAGTTTTGTTTTAATCAGCCTATTTATTACAAAGACAATGAAAGTGCACAATACCTTTTTGAAACAAAGGTTATATGCAGAGGTGAAGCTTTTAAAAGCTGTTTAAGCTTGTGGTATGGACAGCATGTATTGAATCATAAATTTTTGAATATTTTTGGAGTTATTTCTGGAATAAAGAATTCTTTTAAAACCAGTTCAAGAATGTATATTTAGGACTGATTCCAGAAATGCATCGTAAAATTTTTATTCTTTGGATTTGAAAGAGAACCAAAAAGCTATAGCTGAGTTCATTTTAGTGTTGTGAACAGCATGTTGTGCCTGCGATACAAGGAATCTCTAGCAAATTAAAAGATAACAGATTTCTATGTGTGTGTATATATATATTATGCACATATATACAGTGAAAATAGCTCCGCTTAGTTAATTTTCAAAGGAGTATTATGCTGGATTCCAATTCATGAGTGTTACAAAAAATTCTCAAGATTCTTTTGTGCAAAGGAAAAGATGAAAATATTCCCAAAATGGCTGGCATCCATAGCGGCACATGGAGGTGAAGTCCAACAGCAGCTGAAAGAAGTTCACTGCAATCCACCAGCCTTGCATGGCACGTGGGAGGAAAAGCCAACCAAGCTTCAAACCCGACGCAAGAAGTGGCAATGCTTAGCTAGTTGCACAGCTAGATGCCTAACACATATGTGTCCCTAACACATCTGTCTAATTTGGAATGAGTGTTTACACAGGCTGTATTGCCAAAGGCTCTATCAGGTGTCAGTCTTTGCATTGGAGAAGGCCGACGTATGGAGATCTGGAATCAAGAAAAAATTTATACTTGTATTTGTGTAGAGAATATCTTGAAGATGTATTTATGAAGAATAAACATATTCATATTTTGTTATAGAAGACATAGGGAGGAAAAAGGATGCTCACAGTTTACAGTGAGTATTGTAAGTTTATGTGAGAAATTCTCAAGGCAGCCCAAAGCAGAGCAGAGGCAATAGAGACAAGATGCCAGTCAGGTCAACCATGAAGTTTCCTTCATGCATCTTTGAGTAAAGAGGGAAGTCCTATATTTAAAGACTGGAGATCTCTCCCCTCCTCAGAATGTCTTGAAAGAAAATTCAAAACCTTTCCTGGGTCTTCCAAACTGTAAAAGATCTTTTAGTTCTTACAGAAGATTATGCTGCATAAGAGAGCACTGAGAGAGCTTTCTCTGGAGGAAAGGCTGTAAAAGACTAAAACTCTTACCTTAGCAAGCATGAGTTCTGAAATTCCGGCATCAGTTTAAGACTTCACATTGACACACTTAAACACCATAATGTTATGGGAGAGGGGTTGGACTAGATGACTTTTGAAGGTCCCTTTCAGCCCAAACTGTTCTGTGGTTCTGTGAAAAGAGATTGGGAAGACAGTAATGGAGACAGAAAGAGGACCTGAAATGATAAGTTTCATTACACATTAGCAGGCTGATAACCTTAAGGTTTATGCTTTACTTGGTTTCGTTATTTTGTTGGGGTTTGGTTTTTTGATTGGATTTTGTTTGTTTTTAATAAAGAATAAAACCCTACCTGATAGACTGCTACACTGCAATGTGTGCAGTACTGTCATGAGAGAGATGCAATCACAGCATATTATCTGTTGATGAGCAAGTAGAGACTTTGCTTACTGTGTGTGAGTTCCTCTGAACATCTCTGTTGGGGGTTGACATGCAAGGAAACGAGCATTATTATTACATGGTTCATTGAGTCATTCAATACTGATTCTGTTTAATTAGTTGCTCTGTATTTCAGCCAGAGCTTAAAAACACAAATTCAAGAAAGCAGTAATTTCCCTGCTTATTCCATTAATGATTTATTAGGTATTAACGAATTTTATGGTTTTGTATGTATTATAATTAATCTCACCACAGGACCTTGCCTCAAAAGTCATTTTGTTCTGCTACACTGCAGTCCTTCATCTCGTGTTTGTTTGAACAGGACTGGTTCTAATCTGGGCTGTTTGCGCTATAACCTGCAGTTCCCTAGGCTCCTGCTAGCTGTGGACACTTTGTGTAATGTTGCATCTTAGAATCACAGGATCATTGAGGTTGGAAAAGACCTTTAAGAGCATTAAGTTCCACCTTCACCCAGGACTGCCAAGTCCACCACTAAACCATGTCCCTAAGTGCCACATCTATGTGTGTTTCAAATACCTCAAGGGATGGGCACTGCCACCCTGGACAGTCCATTCTTGTGCCTGATTACCCTTTCAGGGAAGAAAATTTTCCAAATATCCAATCTAAACTTCCCTGGTGCAGCCTGAGGCCATTTCCTCTTGTTTTGTCCCTTGTTCCTTGGGAGTAGAGACCGACACCCACCTCGCTACAACCTGCTTTCAGGTAGTTGTAGAGAGCAGTAAGGTCTCCCTGATCCTCCTTTTCCCCAGGCTGAACAACCCCAGCTCCCTCAGCAGTTTCTCATAAGATTTATTGTCTAGACCCTTTCTCATCAGCTTCTTTGCCATTTTCGGGACATGCTCTAATGTCTTTCTTTTAGTGAGGGGCCCAGAACTGAATACAGTATTTGAAGTGCAGCCTCACCAGTGCTTCTCTTGTCCTGCTGGCCACACTTTTTGATACCAGCCATGATGCCATACCTTTGAACTATTTAATCTCTGCTCTACTGTATTTCCAGCAGGCACCTGGTAGGTTGAAGTCCCCCATGAGAACAAGGGTGAGAGTGAGACGTCTCCCAGCTGCTTATAGAATATTTTGGCTGTCTCTTCATCCTGATTGTGTGGCCTGTAACAGATTCCCTTCATGATATCTTCCTTGTTGGCCTTCCTCTGTATTCTTACCCATAAACACTCAACGCTATCATCACCATCATTAACTTCTAGACAACAAAAATACTCCTTGAGATACCGGGCTAGCCACCGCTTCTCCTTTCTTGCTTATGCCTTCTGAAGGGTTCATAGCCATCCACTGCAGCACTTCAGTTGTGTGAGTCATCCCACCACTTTTCTGTGACAGCACTGTGCCACAGTTCTTCAGCTGTGCAATGGCTTCCAGCTGCTCCTGTTTCTTGCCCATGCTGCATGCATTGGTGTAGATGAACTTCAGTTGGGGTGTTGATCCTGGCACCTTTTTGGGAAGAGGAGCCCTAAGTCTGGTATGACATTCAACCACAGAACTAGATTTTGGAGCAGGAGGCTAACGTTGTCTAATTACTGTGTCAAGATTATCTGTTGTACTTCTATAGGCCTGGGTATTTGGCAGTCTGATGGTGCTTAGCAAAAGTAAGATATTCACTAGCAGCAATACTGGGCTATTACTATAGCATTGTGTTAATAACTAGTGATTTAGTAACCCACAGTGTTTTCTTATGTAAACGATTTCACCAGAGCTGGTGGAGTCCCAGCTTTGGCTATGGGAATAGGGAAACTGGGATGGGATAGGTGTCCCTTTAAGAATAAAGGGCAAAAACTTACGCAGATGTTACTTCAATGTTGCCTGTTATGTTAGTGCTGCCACAAATTGTATTTACAGTGCTTTGTGCGAGGAGTTGTACATACTGATTCTGCTTGCAAAAATGATTTAATTTAAAGGAATTGCTTGCTGAGGTTAAGGAAAGGAAGGAATTTATCAAGCTTTATGTGCTCTGAGGCATGGTTCTTGGTAATAATAGCTTGGCATTAGCTGTAATTGATATGACAGTTACTTTTGGTATTGCCTAGCTTTCCATGAGGAAAATCCATGCACATTTCTAGCTTGACCTATCTTTAACACTTTATGCTCCAATTCTACCATTTAGAAATATAACTGCAAGATTTGTGCAGTAATCTGTGAAAGAGAATTCCAGTTCTTCAAACCTTAAATGGCAGAAATACATTTAATATCATGAATACTTCATCTATAAGACAATGGTCTTTTTGTGACTGCCTGTTAGAAGATATAGCTCTCACCTAAGTCAGTAAGACTGTGGGCAGCTAAAACCTCTGAATCAGGCCCACAGTTGATGTCCTTATTTTTACATATAATGCAGTTCATTTGGGAAAAACATATTTAAGTCAGGTTGAGAACTGGGACCTTTTTTCATGTAAAATTCCCTAAGCCAGTTGCATATAGAGAGCATATCTGGAAAAGCATGGTGTGACAGTGATCAGTGTGGTAGATTGGCAATTGATTCAAAAGCAGAAGTTTCATTTTACAAAAAACTGTGGAAACCTTTCTTTTATAGTTGTGCTAACACTTTCTGTGTTTTATCTTTTGAGACTCATATTCAGACAATCTAAAAATCAGACTGAACCTTTACCAGGTAATTTACAGGGTATCAATTATAAATCTTTTATTATAGAATCATAGAATGGGTTGGGTTGGAAATGTCCTTATGATCTAGTACCAATCCCCCTGCCATGGCAGGGATACCTCGCATTAGACCATGTCAGCCAAGGCTCTGTCCAACCTGGCCTTGAACACTGCCAGGGATAAAGCATTCACAACTTCCTCAGGCAACCCATTCCAGTGACTCAGCACCCTCACAGTAAAGAATTTCTTCCCTATATCTAACCTGAACTTCCCCTGTTTAAGTTTAAGCCCCTTACCCCTTGTCCTGTCACAAAGTCCCTAATGAAGAATCCCTCTCTGGCATCCTTATTCACTGAGCTTACTTGTGGAAGCTGTCTGATTAGTTTCAATGAGACTTCTGGAGAAGTATTTAAAAATACTTAGGATGAGCTTTTCAGTCAGGATGCCACTGTTCCAGAACATCACCAGGTGGAAAGCTCAACAGAAATGTGATTGTTTATTTCTGTGGTTTGTATATTATAGAATCATATAATAGTTTGGGCTGGAAGGGACCTTAAGATCAAGTTCCAACCCCCCTGCCATGGGCAAGGACACCTCACACTAAACCATGTCATCCGAGGCTCTGTCCAACCTGGTCTTGAGCACTGCCAGGGATGGAGCATTCACAACTTCCCTGGGCAACCCATTCCAGTGCCTCACCATCCTCACAGTAAAGAACT
>JANRGW010012682.1:0-45218 GCA_024733675.1 Psilopsiagon aymara | reverse complement strand
ACTCCCATGATCATCCTCATGGCCCTCCTCTGGACTTGTTCCAACAGTTCCATGTCCTTTTAATGTTGAGGACACCATAACTGCACACAGTACTCCAAGTGAGGTCTCACGAGGGCAGGATCACCTCCCTTGACCTGCTGGTCACACTCCTTTTGATGCAAGCCAGGATATCATTGGCTTTCTGGGCAGTGAGCGCGCATTGCTGGCTCATGTTCATTTTTCCATCTTTCAACTCTAGTGGTCTTCCTCTGGACTTGCTTCAACAGCTTCATGTTCTTATGTTTGGGACAGCAGGATTAGTTTTTTCTCATTTGTGCATGTGGCAAGGATATACCAACCAGAATGCTGAGGGGAATTCACAAAAGTGACCCCAGGCTGGACCATCAACTTAGATGCAACAACATTTCCTCAACTAGGGAAATTTTGAAATACTGAGTTTGGAATGCAGTCCAGATGGCCCTTCCTGGTTGCCTTCCTTATACTTGTGGGCTATTCACATTCATAGGTCCAAGATACAGCATATGGGTAGCAAAGTAGCCACCACTGATGCTTGTGGCCAGCACAGCTATTAAAGGTCTTCAGAGGATTCTCTGGGAAGAAATGATATAGAGATTGCTATTTGAGTGGGTGCTAACAAAAAATATGCACTAAGTTACATGGGCAGGGACCTGATAGCAAAGAAAAAGTAAGAAGGAAAAAAATAAAGAAATTATTGGAATTTCACATTTGTGAAAAAAGTACAAAGTCTAAGATTATGCCAAAACATAACCTATAAACACTATGAGGTGGTTTATTTATCCTTCTCCACTCCTGTGTTTAATCCTGTCGAATCCTCTCTTTGATGCACCATTGTGCTGATAGTGAAATAAGACCTATTATTGAGAGAAGATTCTTAATGACTATAAATATCTAGGTCGGGGTGGCAGCGCCATGATTTTTTCTTGATTTTAGCAGTGTGCTTCCTTATTTGGTGTTTGCTTTGGTATAAGGATATAAAACCGCATTTTTAAGAATATAACAAAAACTACAGAACAGAAACTGAAAACCCATTTCTGAATACTTCAGAAGACAGCCGTATAAATTGTCAACAATTCTATAGCCTTTTAGACAAAATACAAAATGTTTGAAAGTTTTTCTGGGTTGGGGTTGCATGCTTTTCATGTAATGCTAAGCTGCTCCAAATAAAACATTTGCACATTACGGAATTTTTTAATTCAAAGCAAAAAAAATCTGCAATAACAATAAAAATATTTGGCTGAATAGAAACCCCACTAAATCTCTCTGATTTTAGATTAGTCTATCAATTCCAGCTACTGTGACTCCTTGTACTTGTGACATAATCAATAATAAAGTGAAAATAGTAGGTATCAAGCAGGGTCAGATGTAAATGCAGGCTGAGAAAAAAATATGTATCCCTGTATTCAACGTAATTAAGACTACAATGTGCTAACCAGAGAAATGAAACTAGTATTAAAATAAGAATGTTATTTTCCATGACATAATAAGAAACATACTTATTTTAATAAGCACTAACTTAATGAGTTTAGAAGCAATGAAATCCTTTACTACTATTAGGAATATAGCAGAATTATATCTACCCCAGGTGTATTTATCTTCCAATATTAACTATAAAACTAAAGGGAAATATAAGGGACAATACTAATATGAAATGGAAGTCATTGCATATTTATTCTTGAGAATATGATAAAAAAACTTATTAAACAGATAGGATGGATGCTGTACACTAAAATACTATGTGTTTTGTATTCTGAATGGAAGGAAGATAATAATGAGATGCACATTAATTACACAGGGTAGGTGTTCTCAGTCAGATACTAGCCTAGCCATGATAAAATAGTATTTTTGCATTAAAAATACAATGCACCTATACACTCAATTCTATTCATTGCAGGACTGCTGAAGTATCATTTCAAAATGACATTTTTTTAAAAATGGCCACTCTTTTAATTTAATTCTTCCGTCAAGGTGGAAAAACACCCTTTTCTCATTGCTTCATCATGTAAATCAGATACACAATGGGATGACCTGCCGGAGGCATGATGGTATTTTGCCCTCCCTAAAAAATTGTTAAACTTCTTTTTCATAAATAAAAAAAAAAATATAAAAAATATTGCTATAAATTGGGCAATCCATAGGAAGAGGGAATCTCGCCAGGTAAATATTTAAAGAGAAAAAGATCAATTTTCTTTGGTGCTGGCAGTGCCCTTACTTGGCCAGTATCCAAATTCTGAGCTGCTATATGTCAGCATAATGCTACCTATTAAGTATTTTTTATCCTAAATATTTCAGTTTTATAATTTTATCTTTGATAGCATATAAGACTTTTCACTATGTTTAAAAATGTTGGGGTTTGAATTTTCAAAATGTTTAGGAGTAGGTAAGAGTACACTTGCTAGACAAATACAACTGGGTAATATTTTCCCCTTTAAAAGTGACAGATTGATATCTAATGATTTTCCAAAGAGCTCTTTTTTATGTTTAATTTGCTCAGTATAAGATTTGCACTTTTTGATTTTTGTATGAGTTTGGACTTGCTGTTTCTTGGATCCTGTTGATCCTGACAGTTGCACTAAAATGAATTACATCGTGATTTTATACTAAAATGAAGTACAGAAGCTCTCCTTGATCTCAATAAGAGGAAAATTAGATTCTAAACCTGAGTCTTGTTCCACAAACATCGCAGAGATATGCCATGTTATTGGTAATTTTATTATATATTTTTTTTCTTTTGAAAAAAGAAAATATGAAATATATTAACCTTGAAATCTGACACATTTTTCTCTCACACTTGCATGCTTCACAGAAAGTACTTAGGTATTTGACTTTATCTTGCTCAGGTGCTCCATTACCCCATGCGTAGCCTATTACAACCTAAGTTTTCCATGAGATAGATCGTGCTTTGACTTTTATTACAGGAATCAGTCCAAGGGCTAAAATACGTCTTTAAAGAAGTGTCATGATACAACATTGGCAGCTCATTTATTTTCAGTCTGCTCCTCTTTCCAAGAGCATCTATAAATGCACTCATAAATAGTATTTTACCCTGAAACTGCTTGAAAACGATGCAGAACAGAGTACCCTGTTTTCATTCTGAAATTTATGCATCTAAAATAAGCTTGCTCATTTGTTCAGGATTTCCAGGATTTGCATGTACCATTCTGTAATGACATTTTATCCATGATGTTGTCACTGAATGCATTACAGAACAGTAACTATATTAATTAGCTAAATTTTAACGTGCACATATCTCAGATGTAGTAGCACCGGGCTAACCTAACCACCATCATAAATTAAATCTTAATCACTATGTTGCAAAGAATAAAAAGTCTTTGGGGAAAAGAGAGATACTGAAGTTTGTAATTTAGGATAAAGAAAATGTATGGACAAGTATGGTCCTTAATCATTCCCTGCAGTGTGTTGCTGAGTACTTTTTTTCCAGGTGCCGTTTCTCATTTGTTGTTCTTTCAGAAGTCCTATTACTTTAGCTTCAGAGGGCTTGCTTACTTAAGGGTCACACACTGTGAGTTCAGCTGAATGAATTCTGTGTAATAAAAGATGAGAGTCCCTCTGGACTTCATTTAAAGTTTGCTGCTCAAGAGGCTGGAAACTTGCTATGTCTTTGCTCTTTCCTCAAGTATTCCCCAAAGCTCAAATCACAATAGATCACTTGGGAGCTTGAAATGATATGTCTGTTGCCTACAAACCCTGGAGCAGAGAGGAGGGAAATTGAGGTCTTGACCTGTAAGTCCAAGCCTGTGTGGAAAAGGCTACTCACCAAATGCCATCTATATTAGAATCTCTCCTGCTTATTTCAGTTTGTTGGTAAATTACATGTTCAGCAACTGTTGCCCTTGAAGTCTCTCCAAGACTTACTGAACCTCAGTGTCAACCTCTTGCAAGCCTGAAAATCAACCATTTATTTCTTCTTTTTGTTTTCTACCTCTTTTAGCTAGTTTCTAATCCATGGCAGGCCTTTACCTTTCACCTCAGGACTACTTAGTTCCCATAATAGCCTTCTGTGAATGACTTTTCTGAAGTCTTTTTGAAAGTCCAGACAAATTATATCTACCATTTAATTTCTTCCACTCCCAGGCATCCAGGTAACTGTAGCAGATTGGTGGCAAGGTGTGAT
This sequence comes from Psilopsiagon aymara, assembly GCA_024733675.1. Taxonomy (NCBI): domain Eukaryota; kingdom Metazoa; phylum Chordata; class Aves; order Psittaciformes; family Psittacidae; genus Psilopsiagon; species Psilopsiagon aymara. The sequence goes on along the minus strand of JANRGW010012682.1, from coordinate 41,065 downwards.
GTGCAACGTTAAGTTCTCAGCACAGCGAAACCAACAGTAATTCTTTGTGAGTGGAAATGGGAAAGAGGAGAAAGCAGAGCCTAGGGAGGAAAATGTGAAGGCAGAACCAAATTACATCTGATGAAATGAACTTTCCTCCTGGTAAAATAAAAGTTGGAGTTTGGATAAGGTACATAATTTTTCTGAGGAAAAAAGTGGGGTGTTTCTTAGAATCCAAACATAGCTAAAGGTTTCTTCTATTTAATTATAGTATGAAGCAGAGTGAAGGCACTAGACACTAACAGAAAACATCAAAAACCCTCTTGTGATGGTATTGGTGGACAACTAATATGGCAGTTAGGTTAGACTAGTCAAAAGCATGGGTTTTAAATAGCTTGTAAAGTTTTCCAGTAGAGAATAAAAAGAACCATAAATATTCATCACCAAATCAGTGCTGTAGCAGAAGAGAAAAAACAGAAAAAAGACAACAAAAATGGAAGAACTTAGATGTCTCATTCTATGTGTTATGAATCTGCCCACAAGTAGCAAGAACATTTCACTTTTCTGTAATTAGTGGCATGTATTCCCTACTTGCTTCCTAGGGACAAGAATAGAAATCTGGAGTCCTGAATGCCATAATCTGCAAGGAGACCACACAGCTATGAGCAACAGCCTTGTCAGTATATCCTGAGAGTGTATATAGGAATGAGGAATAAAGAAGCACTAGGGGCAGTAAAAGGTTTTTATTGCCCGTCACACATTCATCAGTGAAAGTGAAGTGCTTTCTGAAAACTACTTAGATACATTAGGGAATTTCAGAATTTGGGTAAAAAGATCTGATCCTATTTCTTCTTCCAGACTGAGTTTGCTGAGCTGACTCTTCCTGAGGTATCTTTCTGCTCAGCTTTGCACAAGGTCTTTGCTGAGGTATCATTAAGCAATTTTTCATCACTAATGAGGACAGAGTCTGAACAGAGAATCTCCTGTAGTAATGTCAAGAGATGACGTATGCCTGGCTAGGTGTAGAAAAAATGCTTTGTGGATGTGGCCTAGAAGCTGCTGAACTGTCTTTTTCTGAAACGTGTTATGGTGAGTCTGTCTTCAGCAGCCAGCATGCCAAGGTTAACACACACTTGTGTAAAGAGGCCTTGCACAAGTCATGCATGAATGCAAAAGGGCAAAGTATTCATTTCTGAAAAACATTGGGGAAAATGGCATTTGCCAGAGCTATTTTTATGGCCCTCAAATTCAAAATTCTCAATTATCCTTTCAAAGGCATTCAATCCAATCTCCCTGCCTCCCATTTTATAACTGACATGCCTCTTCTCAGGAAAGCAGAACATCATAAAATGCTACTATTTTTATAGCCTCTATTCGCTTCTCCTAAAATTATTCTTTATGCTATACCACATTTTCTATACCTGCCAAACTCTAAACCTTTCAAGAAAGCCAGGAAAATATAGGGGTTGGCATACTGCTTGCCCTGTAACTCTGTCACTTGCAGATTAGCAGTTTGTCAAGCAGCAGCATGAATAGGTAGGTATCCCAGTAAACGCTGAGCTTTTCTGGAAGTAGTGTTCTTGAAAGCTGTATATATGCAATGCACTAGCTTCTGTGATCACCTTAAGCAAACTGAATGTTTTTAAGCTTGTTGAGAAGGATGTGAAAAGTGTTACATTCCATCTTGTATCTTCATTGCTCCAGTTGACTCATTCTCACATATACTACTTTTCCTGAACCTCCTCTTCTCTAGCAGAGAAATGGTAGGAAGCACAAAGACATTTCTCCCTTCTGTCCTGATTTTCACTATCCAGAAGCAGTCAAACCATTTGCCACTTCTTCCTCTTGGTCTTCCAGTAGGAACAGATGGAGTGCTATAAAAAGCTTTTGGGATAAGCTGATGGAAATGCCTAGATTGTACCCTTTTGCTCCCTGTTTTCCTAAGTCTGCACAGAAACTTGGTGTTTCTGGTACCAATGCTAAGGTAATCATGGCCTTACCTGGTATTACTGGTTCAGTCCCCTGGCTGCTGTTGGCCAACAAAATTGCACTAACCAAAATGCCCTCAGTTCCCTTCCAGTTATCTGTGAAGCTTGGCTGTCTCCTGCATTACTGTCCTTTACGTGGCTGTGAAAATACAATCAATCTCTCATAGCTCTCTTGGACATTTTTGTTGCCTTGTCACACTTCTTTGACACATTCAGCAGCTTCCCATACTCTATTCAGTAGTTTTCCACATCCTGTCTCAGCTGTGGGCCAGGACTGTTCAGCAGCTTAGTCATTTACCTCTAGCCCTAAGAGTTTACTGGCCTTACAAACAGTCCCAGTATCCTTGGAAAAAAATATTCCTCCTGACACCTGATAGTCACTACCTTTTAGGTAAGCTTAGACACAGGAGATCTGGGATAACTACTTCTACAAGTCCTCTCTGCAGAGCAATAACAAGGCTATCTTCACCTGCAAACATAATCATAGACTTCTAGACTCTCATGAACAGCGTGGTTCAGGTCAAAGGAATTAATTTAGGACAGGAGCTGCAAAAGCAGCTGCAAGCTGTCTTTATTCGTACACTGCTTGTGTAGAGCATGCCACAGACCAGAATGGTAATTCTGTTGAGGAGCTATTGGGTAAAAAGCAACACAATTTACAGGACTACTTAAAGAACCTTTTCCAGTTAAATACTGAGAAAAGCCATGTACTGGTTTCACTAGTATGACAGACTTTATATTATGTTCTCAACATGCTTTAGTTTGGAGGAAATCTTTTATTATTTTTGCTGAAGGTAACAGCTAAAAAAAGTGGATAGATCTCAACTGAGAGACATTCAGTCCTTGGTGTTGCTAAGCTGCCATCCTACACCATCTCCATGGACATGAGCCAAGAATCTGACAGCTTCTAGTTCCTACTAGCCTCCCTATTTTTAGCCCATAAACATTTAATACCTTTTCTTGTTGATTTTCTTCTTGAATCCTTCATCTCACCTGTCTGATCTCTCTTTCTGCAATTTCACCTCTCATCTTCCTGTGGACTTTTCATAGCTCTCACTCACAGCTCAGCAATTTTCCCAGAGGCCTGAGCCAAGGTTAAGTACTGTGTTGTACCAGAGCAGACAGAGCTTTGTGTCCTTGGCTTTGCACCCCTCCTGCAGGGGGGAAGTTTTGGCAGAAGTTACCAAGTGACAGAGTCACAGCTCCTCAGCAGAAGGTATAGTAAGAAACACTACAGGGAAGGGTGGACAGAAGCCACTGTGTTGGAGAAGTCAGACTATAAATCAAATCTATTGCCCTAAAATAGACCAAGGAAATATGTTTTAACTGTAAATGACTGAGAAATAAAAATATATGCTTAAAGCATGTAAATGTTTAGTAGAACACTAACTAGAAATATCTTCCCCCAACTGATATTTTAAAAAAAGAAAGTTAACTCTAAGATATCACGACCCAGAGCCCAATTCTTTGCTCATATTTTGAATGCTGATTTTGAAGGTACTTAGACCCCTCCCTAAAACTGAATATTGTACGATTAATCTGATTAACCAGAAATAGATACACAATGAAGAGCTTTTGTAGCAGTGCTGAGATGACAATCTAATAATCTGACAAATAAGATATAAATCCTGATAAGGACTGCAAGTTTAGAGGTTTATAATTTCTTTAGGGAGGCATAGTCTCTGCCATATATTTGGATACTAATATTATCCCTTAATGACAAGTATTAACCAGGCCTAGTAACAACACACAAAACTACCTCAGTGACATATTTTTTCTTTAACCCTCTTCTAAAACTCTTTTTTCTTTTTTAATTTTTAATGTATAAAGGAAAATTTGCTTTCTTTTGTTTTATGCATAATAAAGTCCTGAACTGGGCATAACTCTCTACATGTGGCCTCACCAGTGCTGAGTAGAAGGGAAGGATCCCTTCCCCTCACCTGCTGGAAGCACTTCTAATGTAGCCCAGGATAGCACTAGCCTGTTGAAAGAAAGCACAGTGCTAGTTCACTTTCAACTTGGTATGCACCAGAAACTCCAGGTAATTTTCGCCAATCTGCTTTGCAGCTGGGTGACCTGCAGCATGTCCTGGTGCCTGAAGTTGTTCCTCCCCAGAGGCAGGACTTGGCACATATTGAACTGTATGAGGTTCCATTTCTCCAGCCTTTTGGGGTCCCTCTGGATAGTAGCACAACCCGCTGGCATATCAGTTACTTCCCCACTAGTTACTGGCCCTCAGCTAGATTTTGTGTTGTCAGTCAGCACCCCGAGACCCAGCTGGGCAGGACTGGGAAATGTTTGGGTTTTTTTAACAAGTAAATGCTACTTTCTTTTTTCCCTGCTTTGGTATTAGGGAGTACTTAAGTCCCTGTGTTATGGCCCCTTATGATGTGCTAGCTTACCCTTTCTTCTACCTGCTGTAGGATTTTTAAGCTTTATTTAGAGGGTGAGTGAAGTGACTTCACTCTGGTCTGTTGCAGTTACCATGAAGTGTCCTCACAGTTGTACATCTTCAGCAACAGTTTCCTCAGCTGGGACCCAAAGCAGTGTAAAGAAAAACATTGCCCTTTCCTACCTATTTTATTTGTTTGAAAAACATACAGGAACAGAAAACTAAAACTTATGTGCACCTCTGTAGCCTAATGAAATTATAGTGTTAAATAAATTTACAAGGTGGACATGGAAGCTGCCTATTTTTCAGTTGGAAATTCAAAGACATCATTGCACTTACCCCACTCTCCCCTATGAGGAGGGAAAAAGCAATAGTTAGTGCTTTGAAATGTCACATGAATTCCCGTCAGTTTTGTTTTTATGAGCCTCTGAAAAATAACTCAAAGAAAGCAGGGAGACAAGGTTTTACTTTTGTGGTTCTTCTATATATCTAAACCGTCATGAATGGTAAGTGGCATAGCTGTGATTAGAATGAAGAATATGGGAGACAGGGTCATCATAAAGTATTTATAACAGCAAGTTGTATATTTTCCCTGTCAGAGAAGAATAGATGGGAAAGCAGTAAAGCTGAATTAAGTTAAAAATATGAAATATCAGTTAGTATTGAGGACCCTTGTTGCTAGGCAGATTGATTTGAATAAATAAAAAGCAGGACAAAAGTGTTTGAGAAGAAAATATCATAGTTCCTTTCTTTGTAGTGACTGTTGAATATATCTAAATTGAAAGTTTCACATTTTGACCTGTATTTTTCTGGTGCTTCAGATAACCAGCTTCTGAGCTTTAGTCCACATATGCTAAATAAGTGTTTTAATGAAACTCTAGAAGCTGGGAGAAAAGTGAAAACAAAATGCTACATGAAATATTTTTGTGGGTGTGTTAAAAAAAGAGTAGATGAAGCATCATGATTAAAATGTTTTAAGCACTGCAGCAAAGGGTTTGGCAAGATCTTAAAATATTTTACTATTTCAGGTGTAGGCAACTATACTTATTTGTTAGTTACTTTCTAAGGTTTGTAGCAAAGGCTTTAAAACCTGTATGTCAGTTGGTCATTCCAAGCTTCCTAGAATAAGTCAGGAACTATGAATCTAAATATTTCAATTGTCTGATTATAAAATAATTCAATTATCTCAGGAGTTTCTCAAATGATTTTTTTTTTTTTTTTAAATTGTGCATTTGGATAATCAGGAAAGACAGGCTTCTGTTAGTCACTCCTACAAACACGATTTTGTGTATTACTGTGAAGTTGCTAAGAAAGCATTGAGTAGGTGTGAAAATATTTGCAGGCTCAGAACAGAAGTGATTCACAGCGGCACAGCTGTAGCCATGAGAAGGCCTGAGGTAGAAGTGTTTTGTCATATTGAATATTCAGATTTCTTTAAAAATGTGTAATCTGGCAACTACAAAGCACAAGGGATATACTGTAGCCTGTATCACAAATAATCTGCCAGGAACTATAGTATTGGCATCCCAGTTGTCAGTTCTAATAGGCTAAAAATGCCAGTTATGATTAAAAGCTATTATTAAATACAGTTCAAGGGAAGCATAGATGATGAAAACTACTTTAACCTTTGAGCGTTCTGTTTGACAGATTCAGCAGTAAGAGATACAATTTCCTCCTAATGGGATTACTAGCAGATCTGGCACTGGCATTACAAGCTGGATATAGTCTGGTTTTAATTGTCGTTTTATTATACTACTAAGGATTAGATAATCTGTTTAGTTGGAAAATGTGCATGCTTTGAACAAACTGAGTATTTTTCATTAACAGCAGTAAATCCCTTAATAAGGGCAAAATTACAAAAAAGTTAATTACATCCTGAACTTATTACGGATTTCTGCTCACATTCCCTAAAATATATGTCACCTGACTTGCTTTTCTCAGAAAACATATACTCATTTGAAAGAGAAAGCTTTGTGTCTAAGCAGAAAAAATGTTGAAACAGAGCACACAAGAGCTAGGTTTTATTCTAAATACTGCCTCTGATCAAGTAATTTCATCATCCTGAGCTTTTTGAGCCTTAGATCCATTCACTATTCTCTTATCTATTTAGGCTAAAAATTCCTTGAGGCCAGAAGTTTCTCTGTATTGACTTCTAAAACTGAGAAACTGCTTGGGTTTCTCACATATTCAGAATGTGCAGAATCTTCATCAAACCTTCTTTGCCAAAAGTCTCTTTTTTTCAAAAGTGATTTAAGAAAAGAAAAAACCACCAACATTTACTTTAATTTTATATATTTTTCTGTCAGAGTGATACTGCTGGAACTGTTTACTTCTTCTTGTATTTCCCACAGGGTGCCTGCTCTTTCTTTCAGATGCATATACATACTCCTCTAGCAATCCTGGGGCCAGATCTTGCATCTGCCCATCAGTCTTCACAGCAAAAGTTCAGGTAAGATTCATGCATTGAGCACAAATCTGACAGTATAGTTTTTTTTTTTGTGGAGGCCACTGCTGTTTCTGCTATTGTGTTCTAGAAAACATCCTTATTGTTTCTTAGATTTTTTCTGAACGCTCTCATTAACAGTCAGGATTTCACTGCAGAGTTTTGCACAAACTCTCATGATATACTTTATTACTATTTATAACCATAACTAGCAGTTTTCTTGCTGATGAATAAATATTACTGGAAGAGTTACTGTGATGAAACTGGAATTTTACTCTTCATTGTTAGAGATACAGGGATATAAGAATTTAATCTTACAGGCAATGAATTATTTGATTTACCAATCACAGCAGCAGAATGTGGGCCAGTGCTTAAGAAACTGTGGAAAAATTTCACAAGGCCTTCAATGATCTGTTGCTGAAGCTATAAGAAGGAAACTAGACTTACAAAAAGTCAGGAAATCGTAGGATTATTTTTTTAATTAGTCATGACACTCTAAATATTTCATAACTGTTTGGTTGGTATTCAGTCACACATCCTGAAATTAATAATATTAAATACAATAAATCCTGGTTACATAGAGATTACATCAGTTAAATCAGTGCTAATATGGCTTGAATTTGCAGATTTTATTTATTTATTAAACACTGCAGTAAAATCTTAGTGGAATTTGCCCTTCAAAATGGCAAATCCAGACTAACAGTGTTAATGATAGTAGAGAATTATGATTCAAAAGAAGTAGCTTAATTTTTTCCTTGTTTATTACTACTTAGTGTTTTAATGAGATATAATTGTATTATTATTAATACTGAAACTATTCACTGTAAGTTATAATAAAAATGCTCAGTTCATGTGTTTGCAAATTCTTTGTAACTGGCAGCACACTGTGCTGAAAAAAAGACCCTCTTGTTACTCTTTTTTGCCAGTTAATGTTTTTTAATTAAACACATTTCTTTCTTAAAAAATATAAACCATGAAAAGACAGGAATTCAGGGATAATCTGAAAAAAGAAATACGCATGTGTATTTTAATGTAGCTGTTTTATTACACATTTACAAAGACAGCATACCCATAAATTACAAGCTCATAATATCTTTAAAAATACTGTTCTGTTCAACAGGCAGGTAGAAATGCATTTGATACGTAAGGTACAAGATTTATCATAATCTTTCAGACTTAATTCCTTTTGCTCTGTAATAAGCTTAATTTAATTAAATTAATGGAATATTGGCATCGATGCGCATACTGTAAACATCCAACAGCTGAGTAAACAACCAACAAAAGTAGATGCAGTAGGACCACTATGTATTGAACAAGCTGTTAGTACAATATACTCCTTCTCCATTGAAATATATATACTGACAATTGCATGTCATTTTGCTGAAAAGAAGCTTTGGTTACTGCACTGGCAGAAATTCCTGGGACCAGAGAGAGCTCTCCTCACCTCCCCTGCTTTCCTCTCCCCAAGTGAAAGAATAGGTTACTTTGACTTATTTGGTGCCACATTTGTAACTAATAAACATTTTTATTTTTTCTCTCTCTGACATACACAATTACAAAATCAGTTGAGTAAGTCTGGGGAAAAAAAGAGCAGCAAATGGTGAATGATTAAATTGAAATAAAAAGTGTAAAACGAAATAAAATTTGCAAATTTAGGAAAAAAAAAAAGGGAAATTACAGTTCATGCTGAACTGTGTAAAATTTAAGTCAGATGCAGATGGCAGAGGCAGCTCTGAGGACCTGCAAGATTACTTCATCTGGCTGGTGCATACAAAGTTCTTTTCAGAAATTGAATAAAGATCAGCCTGTTATCTACCAGTCCCTATATAAATATACATTATAACAATAAATAATGCAAGCCACCATTCTGATAATTCACTAACCACCCAGGCTATTTCATAAGTGCATATTTTATAAATTTATATACCTTTAGGAAGCTCAACTTCCTATAGTCTCATTGATGAGGAAGAGGGATGAGTGCCTCTCAGAGGTACTGCTGGGCAACAAAAAACCTTATATGGGATATACAATAAATACTTGGCTATTGATATCCTCACAGCTGGGAAAAGTATTTTCATTAATGTCCTTCCTGTAATAAAAAAAGGTAATCCTCAGTTTTGCTGAGAATAAATTCTAATAAACTTCAGCTGAGGAGATCCTCCTGACCCAGTTCTTTGCCATTCATTTAGTCTCTGCATGTGTGTGTATTTATCACCTAAGTGCTATTACCAGATTTATGGCAAAAATCATTAGAATCCTTAGAAATAACTTTTCTATTGCATTAATGCTTACATTTGAATTTTTAAATTGTAAAACCTACTGCATAAGTATTGGCATCAGTCAAAATACTCATGCTGGTAAGTCACCACATTCTACTTCCCTAAAATTGTATTTATTCACTAGATTCTATTTAGTGGTTATGAATATGAAGTGTGAGGGTGTCCACAGAGTTAACTTGTGTCTTTAGGCATTTTTGTTTTCCTCTTGTAAACTTCCTCTGCCACATAATTAATCCTTTTCTCTGACATATAGCATATATTACCAGAGAAAGATACTTTTCAAGTGTCAATGGAGTATAAGATCTCTCTGTTATTTGTTTTCAAATAAAAGTTGAATATTTTCTTACATGATTACTCTGAATGTAGAAGATCAGGGGTTGATAAGATAACACATATATTATCCTAGTAACGAGAAACAGCAGAGAGAACCCTGAAAATCACAACAATGTGAAAAACTTGAAGAATTCTTAAGTAGCAGTGTTTTCTTTTTATTCAGCTGATACCAAAGCAAACCTCTATATTCACTGCATTAAATACTGATTAAATTATCTTCTTAAATTTTCAATGAAAATACGTATAATTAATGTTTGGCATTGGAATTTCATGGAAAGTGAAGGAATCAGAAAAAGTAGAACTGAGTGGTTTGAATAATGAGTTTATTTAGAAAAATAGTGTTTATAACCACTGGATGAATAATCATAGTTTGGCCATCATTGAAATCTCCTGCATGACTACAGCATGAAATATTCTGAGAAATAAATGCAGAATATTTTGGTTAGAAGGACATAGCAGGAGAGAGAACAGCTCCAGCAAAATAGAATTTTTATTCTTTTATCTGTCAACTTATGAAGTAATAAATGAAACATTGAAAATATTAATTTATATGGTGGTACAGTTATATTTTATATATTATTTTAGATTGGATATAAGGAAGAAATTCTTTACTGTAAGGGTGGTGAGGCACTGGAATGGGCTGCCCAGGGAAATTGTGAATGCTCCTTCCCTGGTGGTGTTCAAGGACAGGTTGGGCAGAGCCTTGGGCCTTGGGTGGCATGGTTTAGTGGGAGGTCCCTGCTCTTGGCAGGGGATTTGGAACTAGATGATCTTAAGGTCCTTTCCAGCACTAACTATTCTATGATTCTGTGATTCTATTTTTGGGATGTTTCACAACATAATCTTTAAAGTATTGAAATAATGAATTGGGGGGGGGGGGGAAGGCAATTTGTGATACCATTGCAAATAGCATGTGGTAACTTGGGTTATCACTTTATCCCGGGCTTAAAACTAACCTTCTAGACTATCAGCAAGAATGCTTCCTTGCTTTCAGACTTATGCTGTAACACAGATTTTTTTGCAATCATCTCTTGGTTTAATCAATTTTATAAGAAGTCTACAATAGATTTTTTTAATAACTATTTCTATAGAGGTTTCCCCTTGCAGATACACTACTAAAGTCATAAAAAAAAAAAAAAAAAATGCCAGTGGTTATTAGTGCAGAGTGAAAATCTTTTCACTATTTTAATTATTAAAGGTAAGAAGAAGGTTAGACATTTTTATATCACCTGAAAACAAGTTGCTAAGTGTCTGAAGGAGAAGCTAATGCAGATACAAATTGTTTTGGTTGTTGCACTGGAAAAAGTGAAGTTATATGCTCAATATCCTATTTGAATTTTATGATTTTCAGAAGCTTCATTTATGCAAAAAAATGTGAAAGATGTACAGATGTTAACAATACTTCTGATTCTGCAGAAACTGACAATTCTTTTCATTTTCCACATTTATCTTTGTATAAGAAACAGAAAGGAGGAATATTAAGTAGAATATCCAAATTTTGTATGAAATAGCAATAAGAATGGAGACACAGAAACGTGTTTCCTCCTCCTATTTTTATTTTTAAGATTATTTTCAAAGTTCACATTTTTTCATTTACTTTTTTAAATTGTATTTTGCAGAGAAAGGTAGCTTTGATGCCTGTGTTTTAACCCCCCAACCCCCCTTCCCAGAGTACCCTGTTTTTTTACCCATGGTTTGTAACTGATAATGTAATTGTTACAATGGATTTGGTGTTAGAATGCATATCATAGAATGATTAATTGTAAGAGGTATGTCCTTAAAACTTCCCGCTGAAAACCAAAAAATAACTAAGATACCATTTCTATATAGTTGTACATCACAGGTAAGCTACTATTTCAGGTCAGTGAGCTTGAAAATATGTAAAATAAAATATTTCAGTTCAGAGTAAGAAATAAATATTTCATCCTGATTTTCCCAACAGAAGCTCATAACCTGTTGTCATAAAAAAATCCAACCCCCAAAACACCCAACATCTGAAATTTATTCCAGCACATTTCTAATCAGATAACATTTAAGGATGTACCTGTTATTAAAGCACAGGACTAGCTGTGCTAATTTTTTATATAGGAAGCCTTTTTATAATCTGCTTTTGGTATAAGGCAATAATGGAGGTTTTCAAACTGCCCTGTAGGTTTTGTCAGATCGATGTATCTCACCATAATACAACTGCAGTCTAATGAGAGTGGAGAATTTTAATTCCCTTGTGCACCACAGTCTAGGGAATAGTTCTTATTCTGTGTTAATGGCTGTTCAGCACACGCTGCAAAGAATTTATTGAAAGTTAGAGATGCACTGTCCATCTGAATACACCTACCAGTTGTGGTACACTTCACAGTTATCTTCATTTCCTGATAAAGCTACCATGTCACAAATGAGCCCAAAGCTATTCCTGCAAGTAGCCCATCAAGCTGGCAAAGAAAAATTATCTTCCCCAATTCATTCTGTGGATTACAAATTCTCAGGTTTGTCTCATGGATTTTCTGGCTGGAAAGCAATGCAAGTCATTCCCTCAGTAACCAGATGTCATTGTTAATGCAGGACCTTGAGGTCTAAAATTGTTTAAAATCCAAATTTGCTTACAGTTACGAGGGAAAAGGCCATTTGGCACAGCAAGCCTGCACTTTAAGGTTTATTAATTCATCCTCCACCCTACTTCTTCCCTCTATCCTTCAATTGATTCCCTTTACAAATAACCAGTTGTCTTGAACTCATTTATTGCATTTGCTTTAATGGCTTTTGGAATCACTTTGCATGTATTAACTGAAGAGAGTAAGTGTGAACACTTCAAGAATGGCATGCTGTTTCAGCCACAGAAAGCTGTTATATTAATTGAAGTCTTGTGGTTAGAGCCAAATAAATCACTACCACAGTACGGGGGTTAAAATGATACCTCTTAAACAAACAGATGTATCTCCTGAGTGTAGGATAGATTCCCTATTTTTTTTAAATGTTTTTAATACAAAGATTACTCTTTAGTTGAAATAATCTCCATCTACAACATGAGAACTCTTAGTTACAAGCTTTTTAATTGATTATCTCACCAATTAGAGTATGATTGCTGTTGTACAGCTTCAAATTAATTTTAAACTACTTGAAAAAAAAAATGGTCACAGATTGCATCTATTGCAATTCTGAATACAAATATAATAGCAAGAGATATGAATTACAATTACCAATTTAATTAGCCTTTCAGTACAGAAATGAATGTAGATATGACACATTACATATTGAAATGTTCATATTTGGTATTTTGGTAAGAGTATGAATGACTTAGGATAAATGGCACTATATTAAGAAGATGGCTACAGCAAATATGGCTTGTCTCCATATCAGTGTGCTGTCAGTTGTTCACTTATTTGCTTCACTGCACTAAGCTAAATGCCCATGTGTGCAGATCTTAATACATACTTATTAATTATTTTTGGATTTGGCCTCAGGAACAAAGTACAGCTTTCTTATTAAAATATTTTCTCTAAAGAAAATATTCATAACAATCTGATGTAGTCAGGATGTTCCCAAAAGAAATTAAAAAAAAAAAAATTATTTGCATATTGAAATACATTCTTATTTAAATTTCAGAAACGTATTTTCTCTTTCTCTCTCACAAGCAAGCATATGCTCATTTGGATGAGCCGCGATATTATAGGATCTCAGATGCTGAACTTTGTTGGTGTATATATCCTTATATATATGAAGAAATATATAAAGAAATTACTTCCTAATTCAGTAGCTTCAGAATCATCCTGTAGGTTAGAGGACTTGTTCTTATGTCTCAGAGCTTACAAGCTCCATGCTGCTTAAATATGGCACTGTTTATCAAATTCAGAAAACCAGATAGTTTTACTGAGGAAAACATTTCCTGATATTCAACAGATATCTTCTCAAGAAAATGTGCTAGGGAGGAGGTGTGCAGTAGTCAGTGGTGCAAAACCACACATTATTGTGACTAATTTTGGTGCTTAACCTTTGCTACCACATTGCAGCCAGGCCAGAGGCATGATAGAGCCAAGGTTGTCTTGGGATGGCTTTGGTTTCTAACGAGATCCCAAACAACTTTTTTATCAGATTGTCATCCCTATGTCTGAGCATTCTAATAAGTAATTTTTCTTTTCACCTTTCTTCCCTACTATATCAACTGGTGTGACAAAATCTGAGACACCAGGCTGAGGACTAGAACGAGGCTTTGTTTCTGCTGCAGCTTTGTCAGCACCAGTGTAATACAAATATACAGGTATTTCTAATGTTGCAAACATAGTTTCAGGTATGCTGCCATTTGGTTCTTGCAAACTTCAAAATGCATGAGGACCATTAGAAAAACTGAAAAATATGTATCCAATTGCAGCATTGTCCTAGTTTCAGCTGAGATAGAGTTAACTTACTTCCCAGTAGCTGGATCAGTGTTGTGTTTTGGCTTTAGTCTGGGAATAATGCTGACAACACACTGATGTTCTAGTTGCTCAGTAGCACACTGATGAAGGACTTCAGTCCCGCATACTCTGCCAGTGAGAATGGGCACAAGAAGCTGGGAGGTAACACAGCCAGGACAGCTGACCTGAAGTAACTAAAGGGTTATTCCATACCATAGCACATCGTGCTCAGTATAGAAACTGGGGGGCAGTTGTCCAGGAGGGGTCAATCACTCCCAAGTGATGGGCTGAGCATCAGTCAGTGGGTAGTAAGCAATTGTATTGTACAACTCTTGCTCTTTTTGTTGTTTGTTTTATACCTCTCTCTCATTTTGATATTTCTGTTATTATTTAGTATTAATATTGTACTTTAATTACTAAACTGTTCTTAGCCCATGGTTTTGCCTTTTTTCTTTTGATTAGCCTACCCATCTTATGGGGCGGATGGGTGAGTGAGTGGTTGTGTGGTACTTAGTTGCCATCTGGAGTTAAACCATGACAAGCATGTCTATATCCTGTCTTAGAAAGGTTTTTATTTACAATTTCATTAAGATATTTATTAGGCTATTAGTTATATTTTGGTTTTTGCTATGATTACACTATCAGTTTAGTTCTTTTCACATCAAACCTGTCTTATTACATGTTAACGCAATGTAACACCTTAGTGAGTATCTTCAGAAAAGAAAGTGGGTCAGTGTTCAGATATTCATTGATCTAATGAAGCATATGATAATTGCAAACAGTCAAACTGTGAGCCTATAGCTATTCCCTTTACTACTAGAAGTCCCAAGACACTGAAACATCAGTTATATAATTCTATAACTGAATGTTTATGTAAGTTCAATAGCCTATTTCGTAAATCTTCTGGTCTCAAAGGGATACAGATTGATGATGTTTGGTACTGAGTTCTCAGATCAGCACTTACAAGGCATTTCTTAAATCTTTCTTGCCACTTTCTGTCTAGTCAATTGGAAAAATCCGTCCTGAGAGTAATTGAAAATTGCCCCAGATTGTCATTGAGTGATTTGCAGAAATACCCATTGATTATGGTCACAGTCAGTTTTATATTTTACTGGCCATCATACTACATGAGAAAAAATAAATTGTCAGCTGTGGACATCTAGATAATTGGTGTAGTTTATTCAAAAAAATTATGTCTGTTTCTATAGGTGATCTTCTGCAAGGTTAAAAAAAAATCAATACCATAAATCACCTTTCAATGGAAATATGATGATCCTATAAGGTCTGCTAAACTGCATCTAAATGTTTATTTTGCGTCAGTAGTATAACTTTTCTTCAGGAGGTAAAACCAGCAGCTGAGTGTCACACTTTATATTACTCCCTTTCCTATACTCCCTGCTCCCATTATCTAAATATATATATATGTTGTGTTTATATGCATATGATAAACACTATTTCAAGAGAATTAACCTTGAAAATGTTTGAAATGTAGTTTCATGTGTCCTCCTGTTTGTGTACACAGTTCACATGTCCAGTTTATCCTCAAGAACCCAGAAACTCTTTTGTTCTGGATTTCTTGATCAGAATGAAGGCATATTGTCACAAATATAGGCTTGTTTTGGGATGCTGTAGTAGATATTGAGATACTGGACAATTTTATTTACATAATTCTCTCTACCACTGAAAAACATCTACTCTGAGGATAACATAATTGGTCTGAGATTCTTAAAAGAAAATACATGTTAAAGGGACTTTTGATTTGGAGACCTATTAAAATCAGTGTCTCCTGATTTTTCTGAATCTGAGTATCCTGATTATCAAGTAATTTAAATGCCCAACACCACGAAAACCGTTTTTAATCCTAGTTTGAGTATTTGATTTACCCAATGGCTGATACTTGTGAAATAATTTTCTATATGTTCTGTAACCATGTAACATGAAGAGATAAATTAAAAAAGACAAAAAATACTCTAAAAAAAATTGGTTAAAGGAACCTGGTAGGAAAAAAAAAAAAAAAATTCTAATGTCAGATTCTCCGAGTAAATCAATATTAAGAACATGTCATGGTTTAACCTCAGCTGGCAACTAAGCACCACACAACCACTTTCTCACTCCCCTCCCCAAGGGGTGGGAAAGAGAATTGGAAAAAAGGTAA
This sequence comes from Psilopsiagon aymara, assembly GCA_024733675.1. Lineage (NCBI taxonomy): Eukaryota > Metazoa > Chordata > Aves > Psittaciformes > Psittacidae > Psilopsiagon > Psilopsiagon aymara. The sequence goes on along the minus strand of JANRGW010012682.1, from coordinate 25,108 downwards.
AATCCATGGGTTGAGATAAGAACAATTTAATAATTGAAATAAAGGACATTACAATGCTAATAATGTAAAGGGAAATAGCAAAAAAAAAAAAAAAAAATTAAAAAAAGCCCAAGCAACAGTGATGAACAGTACAATTTTTCACCACCCAATGACCAGTATCCAGCCTGTCTTGAGCAGCAGCCCCAGTCTCTATGCTGGTCATGACATACTGTTTTATGGAATATCCCTTTGCTAGTTTGGATCATGTATCCTGTCTTCTCCTTTCCAGCTTCTTGCGCCCCTCCTCACTGGTAGAGCAGGAGAGACTGAAAAGTCCTTGATCAGGGTAAGTGCTACTGAGAAACAACCAAAACATTGGTGTACTATCAGCATTATTCTCATTCTAAAGCCAAAACATAGCCCTGCACCAGCAACTGGGTCAAATCAGTCAAATCACAGTCAAATCCAGTTTAGAACAGAAGCCCAAAATTGCCCATTATCCAGTCATGTGTTGCATGTTCAGCAGGAAAATATCGTCAGGAAAAAACATCTTATAGGTACAGCCCAAAACATCTTTCAGATGAAGAAACAGCCAACCAGTGAAGAGGAGGTTTTGCAAGTCCAGTATCAGGCAAACCAGCGGCTTCAAAGTGACAAACACGGTTAGATATTAATCACGCTGTTTAAAATGAAATAGGAAAACATTAATTTTTCTCTTTTAACAACTTTTAGTATTCCAGCAAGAAACTTTAAAACAAGACTTGGGATATAAAATACTGGTATGAAAATGGATAGTTTACTCTTAAAAGAAATATTTCCTATGCCACTTCAGTCCTTTCTTTTAGCATCCAGCATTCACCAGATGTTATTCTTAAAATCTGCCCTAGCATTTGTTAGGCTGGCTTTGGTTTTGTTTTGAAATTGACACAGGAACATATGCAGAAAGCCTGTTATAGCTCACACAAAGTACTGTATCTTCTGTTTATGATAATATTCTGAAAGCTGGTTTGTCCTGCCACATATAAGTAGACAAATCACCAAAAATGTGTACCTTGAGAAAAAAATCTGGTCTAAATGAAAATTTATTATTAAAAAAAAATATCATAAAACAATCTACTTATAACCAAGGTTAATTCTATTAGTATAAATATATTAATGTGAATTGGTTTTCCTGCCCAATTTAGTACTGATGGAATTCGATGACAATTAAGGGAATGTCTTGAAGATTTTCCTTTTTCAGTTTGGTGATGAAAATCTGTTGAGGTAAATTTAATAACAACCACAAAACAAATGTATTTTTGTTGTTTGGTACAGCAGGTGGAGTTTGGTAAGTAGCAATAAGCAAATTAAACTCTGAGGTACTAATTATAAATAAACCAACCATTTTTACATTATCAAATAAAGAAAATATCTGGCTGGGTTTTTTTTTGGTTTTTTTTTTGTTTTTTTTTTTTTTTTAATGGAGAAATTACCTATATCTGGAGGAATGACATACAACTGAAGAAATGACACACAACTGAATAAATTAGTTTAAATGAGCTGAATGTTGTGGGGTTTGGTACTTTTTCTGTTTTAGTTTGTATTTCTTAAATCCTTAAAGAGCTACAACCTGGAGAAGACTTCAGAAAAGGAGAAATACCAAACCTTTGAACTTCTAATCTAGAAGAATGATCCAGTTGTTGATCCTGAACAAGCAATTTCAGGTGCCTCTGCCCACTTCCGAAACTTTAAAAACATACTTCATACGTGTGAGACTGTCATTTACTGCTACTTTGCTCAAAGATAGACACAGAAAGTACAAAACTGGAAGAAGTACTCAAAGTTGGCATTGGATATGAGCACTGCTATCTGCAGGACTTAGTATAACCCTGAAAAATATATATGAAACCCTGACAAGTATATTTTGAAATTTATGACTTATTAATGGCTTCAGGCTGTTTCTCCTTTCTTCCTACCGACAGTCTAATTGTTTCAGGTCATGCAAAATCTGTGGGTTCCTTCAGGAGAAATGCCTTGCTCTTCTGACCTCCTGATCCGATAAATAGTGGGGGTCCACTTCCTAGTTTTCCCACATAAAATGTGTATGTTATGACATTAAATGTCCATGAGGTAGTATGACAGACCTGACCAAACACTTCACATCATTTTTCACGAAGGGAAGAAAAGGACAGCAGTAAGGTCTATTAAATTGAAAAAGCCTTTTAATGAGCTGTTTTCTGTGGCATGTGATGATACAGTTAGCAAAGTTCTTGTGAAGTAGCTGCTCTCTAAAGACAAATCTTGTTTCACCTCTGTGACATTTAATTAGTAGGTGCTATCAGTAATCTAGGAGTAAAGTGGCTTTTGATTATGTTCTGCTTATATACTCCAAACTCAGGAAATGTATTATGCTTGCAACGCAGACCTTCACAAAGAAGTCCTCCAGTGCCTATTTCCTGAAAATCACAAAACATTAAAAGTTATTTATGGGATTTTTGCTTCCTTTTTTTTTTTTATTTCATCTGACAACAGCAAAAAGATACCTGTAGAGAGAAACAAAAGGCCAATATGAGAAAAATTACAAGGATTCCCATTAGAATGGTGCATAGTATAGAGAATGAATGCTTGTTTAGGCTTTGACTAAGTCATACTTCCCTATGGATAGGAGTCAGGTTTTAACCAGTTAAGGCTGCCTTGGAAAAAGCTGTCATGGCAACTAGAATATTGGAAGAAGCAGGTGAAAAAGAATTAGGTCTTCATCACTAGAGATGGGATTCCACTGACAATCTCTTTGAGCATAGTGTTTCTTCTGAGGAGCTGCAGGAATCCAATTTCTATAAAATCAGCAGGAATAGAACTTGCAGAGTAGACAATGCTTAAATCTCAGAAGAAAGCCTGGACTAACATGAAAAAGAAACCCAAAACAAATGTGTGGAAGATTTGCTTAAGCTTTGATGAAATTCTCATGTTTAGGGAAGCAAAGAGTTGTCAATTATTGAGCAGACAAATTGAGGTATGTGTATGTTCACACGACTTAAAATTGCCTTTAAAAATACATTTAAATTTAAATTACATTTTAAATGTAAATTACATTTACAATTTAAAAATACATGCATTTACTCCTTACTGTATTAATGAAGAAATAAATGAAGCAATTTCTCCGTTATCTTGTGGGTTCAAAGTGCAACATCATTTAAAATGGGATAATTCATTAATTAAAAAAAATACTAGGAGATTAAGAAATTAATAAAAACAGGAAAAAAGAAAGTTATAATAGTTACATCAGTAAAAAGTTCAGAAGCATGTATTTCTTCTTCTCCGATTATATGAGTTTTATCTGACCTATTTCTCAGTAAATACCCTACTCTTAAACAGTTTTGTTGGAGGAGACTGCTAAACTGCAAGGGGTATTTCTTAAATAAAAGCCCATTAATAGGAGCCAGTAACCGGCAGCTGAAAGAGTACCTTTATTTCTCTTTTTGTTATGATTTATCAGACACACCTCAATAAACCTGAATCATAGCCTAAGCTGACAGGATAAGTAAATAATATGAGAATTAGACCTATAAAATCTAAAAAAATCTCAACATTTCTGTCAGCTGGAGTAGAATGGCCTCCACAGCTTTTACCTTTTCTATCGCAGTTACTGTTATAATTTGCTGGCAAGCATTAAGGTAAGTTCATTACGGCCAATATCCTCCCTCTAGGCATTTAAGCAGTTTACATAAATGAGGCACATCACTTCTGCCAGCTTAAGGCCTTGAGCCTCAAAATCTTTTTCCCTGATGTTTGGTAGCTTGAACAAAAGCACAATATGTTTGCAGCTGCACCAGAAGGCTGGTTGTCCTGCTGGGGCCAAGAAATCACAGCTGTGTGAAGTGGCATGTATCGTAAACAATTAGGCAGGGGAATCATGGTTTTTAAAGCCTTCATCCCTCAGATGCACAGCTGTCTGAAAATAATGAAATGCCTTCCTACCAAAGAATAAGGTACCTTGGAACTTTAGTAAGCTGATGAGCTGGTTTAGCAACAACTCGCAGAGACATTCACCTCCCTGGCATCAGTACCTGTCATAAAGCTGCAATAATTTAAAACCTCTGTGATAGACTATTGCTCCAGCTGCCACTGAGAAGAAATCCACTTCCAAAACCCTTGCTGGGACAGATAACAAAGAAAAGACTAAGCTGTCCTCATTACTTTTTCAAACTAATGGTTGAGACAGCTGAAGAAAATGTGGGGGAGTAACTATCTTCGTAGCTCCCAATCTGTACAAGAACAGAAGATATGTATTTTTAAAAATCATTTCTGAAACCTTTTGATTTATGTTTCTACTTGTTAACACTCTTCACCTAGGACAGCAGTTTCATCAACAATTGGTTTAATAGTGAGAAGAATGCACATTACTGAATGGATACTCACTGCAAATGTTCCAGACAAGAATCTCATAAAATCATCAGATGTTGACCTATAAAGTCCCATGCTAGAGTTCAGATCCTCAGGAGAAGATATGGAGGAAGGGGTCCTCCTGGTCACTTTGGTGAAGTACTCTGTCTATGAAGGCAGAACTAAGCCATGAATCTGGCATATGGTCAAGATAACCACAGACACAGTCATAACTGTAGCAGAAAGCTGAAATATACTTTAAAATACTAGCTGCCATGTAAGCATGGGTGGCTATTGTCTAGACATAAGTATTTCATTCAGCTGGAGTATCTGATTTGTACAACTGTATGCCAACAAATCAAGGAAAGAAACCACTGCTTCAGAAAAACAGTTTTTGTATTACTAGGTGCCTTAATAATAACAAAAATCATAACAACAGCAACAAGGTGGGAAATACACTTGTGATGGCTAATTCCGTATTTCAGCACAACTATTAAAAGCAGCACCCGTTTGTGATGGTGAAAAGACCCTTCTTGTGTGCATCTCAACACAACTCGACAGCAGAGCTGAAGGGAGACTGAGCGCCTGTTGGTGGTGAGCAGCATCTTGTCTGTCACGTGGACAAATGGCTGCAGAGAAGGGATAGAGCACGGTTAGAGCTCCATGAAGTGAGGGATGGCTCTCTTGTGGTGTCTGCAGGCCACGAAGAATCAACTGCCCCAGGAGCAAACTGCCCGAAGACAGAGAAAGACACTGAAACAGCACCGCACTGGGCACAGCACTAATTAAAGGAGTCTGGGGCCTCACCTGACCCTATAAAAAAGGAGCAGCAGTCCCACAGCTAGATGGTATGCACCCGTCTGCTCTGGACTGGAGCGGGCTCATGGGCTGCAACTGAAAGTGTTTAATCTGGAAGGTTTCCAGGTAGCAGACCGAACAGGCATTGCTGGGTCCATGGGGTGGTGAGCCGACTTCTTTCTTTTTTTTCTCGCTTTACTTCGGATCTTTTTATGAGAATAAGAACTTGCCAAGGTTTTTGTTTCTCCTGACAGAGCTTAGGCGCATTTACACAGAAATGATCAGTTGTTTTGTTTTTCCAGCTCTGGAGGGCCTGCGGTTGTTCCTGCGAGCCGCACGGTGCTGTTAGCACTTTACCCCTCACACACCCTCCGGGTGGGACGGATGCTGAAAAAAAGGGGGGTGGAAAATAGAACTGTGGAGAAGTAGGAAGCTAAAGACTATATATAGGTGTTTAGTGGGAGAGATGTTGCGCATGCACTTTTTTTATATATATAGGTATGAGCAGTATTTGGTTGCATCTTGAACTTTATTAGTCCTGCTACAGAAGAAAGATGCTATCAACTGAAAGGAACACACACTTGAAAATGCTTTTTTAACTTTAGAAATAGTCAAGTGTTTGCAAGCATGGCTTTTGTTTTGTTTTTGTTTTGTTTGGGTTTTTTTTCTTTCATTAAATTGTGCGTTGCCATTTCCACTTAGTAGAATAAAGCTGTCATTATAAAGTATTAGGGAAAGGATGTGTATGATCATTAATTTTAAAAACTCAAATGTACAAGATGAAATTCTAGATGCAGGGAAATGAATGCAGGGTTCTTCACCCAGTGGAACCAGATTCTAACCTCTTCTGTTCTCTTTATCAAGAAATGCAGCCCCTGGTATCAGATTGAAATAGCTTTGGATACCAGACTTTGATTATGATATTGCTTTTAAAGCAAACTTTATATACTTATTTGATCACAGGGTGTATCAAAACCAATTTTGAATATGTTGCTATATATCCTTCCTTAAAATATGGAGTATGCTTAAGAACAGAAATCTAAAATTGATCTTTTTACAGCTCTGTTATATATTTTCCTCATGATTTTTTTACATTATATGCTGTATAGCCCCTGATGGTCTTACTGATAAAGCAGGCTGCCCTGCCTGTGGCATTACAAGATCAAAGAACAAATTTACTTGTATTATATTTTAGTAACAACTGAATTTTCCGCTGTGAGCTCTATGTTTTTACTCTTGAAGGTGCTGTAGAAACAGGAAAAACAGTTTTATTTTCAGATACTCAGCAGAGGTTATGCTGGAAGTAAACAAAATCTTCTTTCAAACCACTGCAGAAAGGAAGCTTGGCTCAAAATTCACCAAGGAGAAACGAACCTGGAATATAGGTTGTTAAAAAGAAAGCTATAGTTCCCAAATATCTTAAGGAGCATGAAAAGAAAGATGATATGTAAATATTTGGATTTGCAAATTGTTATTTCTGTGTGTTTTCCTACTCTGTTTGCAGTATACATGTAACAGTTTTGCAAACATTTTACTCACCTGTTAAAAATTCCATGAATAAAATGTTTCCAGCTTCAAAGTAACGTATGACAGTTGTGTAGTTCTGTTTCTGCAGACTAAATATGCATTATATTTGTAATAAACTTTATCTAGTACACTATTCAACAGGTTTTTCTTTCTGGATTAGGAGGGAAAAATAAAATAAAAAGTACAGTGAGTGTCTTCTAAAAATACCCATAAAATGCTCCATCCATGCAAAAAAAAAAAAAAAAAAAAAGTAGCAATAGTTGTAACAGTTGTAGTATATCCCTTGGTCTGTGAATTGATTGAATAATTACCAGGTAAAAACCAACCATGACACAGAATCAAAATTGTATTTGTAAAAGGATTTGCTTTAGGAAATATTTCTAAGAGGAAGAAATAATATGCTTAAAGCTACAATGATGTAATACAATGTCACTCATAAGAGTGTGTCTTGTGTAAGGGATAAATCTTCAAAAACATCTACTAAATAGGGCAGCAAAACTGTAATGAAATTGTGAGTCTTTCCCCATTACAACAATTTCAGAACATGTGAAATTTTGGGGTATTTTTTTTCTGTAATGCAGGATACAGTTTTTCAGTATTCCTATTGATAATAAGTGAGACCTCTTGTTTTAACTATGTGCTGTCATGCCCATAGAGTTTTCCTATACATAGCATGTGGGTTAAAGGATACACTGCTATTAGTTTAGAAATTGGATAATAGGAATGGTTCCCCCTTTGTCCCTGATTCTTCAGCCTGAGCTTCATAGAGCCCCTATGTGATGTTACACATATAAATATGTATATGTGGACCAGAAACACTGTATTACTTTTGATCTCCTGTACTGTGTCTCACTCCATGAGAAATGATTGATGTTTGTTATTTCAATGTTTTTACATGAGTTGACAAGTGAATTTGCCTCTTCAAAAATCTATCTGGCAGCAGGATTGCTAGATTATCCAGGATATGTAGATAGATAAGAAACTGATTTCCTTCTAATACCTATTTTGGATGTAGATAGTGAAAGGACCCAAAATGCAAATCAGGAGTTTAGAGAAAAGTCAAAATCACAGGAGTTTGCTGGTAAAAAAACAACTCACTAAACAGCATTGAATAATGAGAAAGTTGCACAGTGATCTTGAAGCCTGAGCATCCTTTGACTAGCCAAATGCCTATACTGAGGAACAAATCAATTTCCTCTCCCACAAAGTTATTGTAAGGTTTCATAAGTGTGGTTTAAGTTCTTGAGTAGAAAAAAAAATTGCTTCAAAACCTTTTGAAGAAAAAAAAGTAAAAGAGCCTCATCTGCAGTTCATAAGGAATCGTCCAATAGCTTAACCATTAGCTCTAACTGGGATAGGTGAAGTCAGTTAATACCAAAGATTTAAGCTACAGATGCCCATATATGCAAGAAGTACAGACTTAATAGGTATCTCAGTTGGACTCAGGAAATATTTTACACCGTGGCTTTACTGCACCTAAAAAAACCCAATGAAACAAACATAATTAAAATGCATTTTCAAGAGTGCTTGGTTTAGAGTCTCAATAGGTTCTAATTTTGACCCAGAGCAACTCCATTCTCTTCTGTATCATGAGTGCATGAAAAGATTTAGTTTCTTTTTTGCCATTCAAGTTTGCCTTCAAAATATTCTTATACCCAGGCAAAAGAAATGTTTCCTCTAATAGGCTCTTCTTTAATATCTCTGGTCCTTTCTCCAAATTGGGATTCCTCTGCCAGTGCAGGCTGCTATGATTCTGGATGGCTTTATACAACACATCCACTTTACCTGGCTGAGCAGAACAAAGAACCAGTTGCTGTTTAACTCGCTACATCATTCTAAAATACTAGTCTTACCAGCTTAATGTTGCGATAATTGTTCATTTTTTCCTGTCTGTACCATGCTGTTTCTCCAACTGTAGGACAATCCCATTGTTTCTCATTTCATTTCACTGAAAATGTTAAAGTGTGAGTTATCTCTATTTTATAGCGTCTGTCATTCAGAATGAAGTTCAGTATCTGAACTTTGCAGCCTCCAGCATCTTACTAGGTACCATCCAAGTAGATCAATAATTTCTAACACATTTAACTCCAATCCTTTATTTTCCTTCATAAGTTGCAAGGTCACCTTAAACCCTGGAAAAGACCTGAAGAGCAGTGGAAAGATGAATGAACAAGGAGGTGGTACACGCACTGCTATAGGCGGGTTGCTTGCAAGCACAGTTCCATCTAAAATACTCATAGTGTATAATAAAAAAGCAAAGCAATTTGACAAAATGTTACACTGGTCCGTCAGATCCTTCTCTGCCAGGAATATGATCTCTCTTCCTAGAAAATGCCATTGTGGCTGAGTACCATTTTGCCATGACCCTATCCAGACCCACATGTAAGAAAGCACCTCTCTGCAGCTTTCTGACTCTTCCTTTGATTTTCAGGGAAAAGCCAACAGTTTATTATTTCTAATCTATTGAGAAAGCCAAATATTAACCTGTTGTATGAGGAAGTTGTCAGAAGTATGCCACCTCTTGCCTGGATTTTAGGGACCTAGTATTAAGTAAAGCTGTGTTGACTGGTGAGCTATGTATATTTGTGACATTTTCAGCTTCAGTGCTCCTTTCTGTACTGGAGTTTGTGGGGTTTTTTTAAACACTTGTACCTGTTCTGGAAAGATGAGAGTTGTGAAATGGCAAGTTTTCCATGAAACTATTTTCTCAAAACTATTGAGAGTAGGTTAATCTACAAAGGACAGAAGGTCTTCACAAAGCATGGTATCTCAGCAGCACAATAGGGGATGAAAGTCATTGTGACAGGTGCAAGGTAAGGCACACCGTAAGGAGCAATTGATACATTGATGGGATCTAAATTAACTGTAAGTACTTGTGGAAAAATGTCCCAGCTGTCATTGTGAACAGCTCAGATGAAATCTTTCCCCTGTGTTCAGCCATGATTAAAAGCCAAACAAGATGTTACAATGTGTTAAGGAGAGAATAGAGAATACTTCTGAAAACGCTTTAAGGCCATTCTGTAAATCAGTGTGTGAGCTCACCGTGAATCACGTACTCAGTATTATCACCCCATCCTGAAAAGGATGTGTCAGAAATAAAGAATAGAAGCTCTGAAAGTCTGTCTTTTCAGGGAGATTGTTAGGTCAAATTCATTCTTTGATTTATACCCTGTGCTGTCCCTTTGAAATCAAATGGTTCCCCAGGTTATAAATCACTACACAATATGACCTATTTAATTTAGTGAAGGGATGCATGAAAATGCTTATGATGAAGATAGACAAACTAGTGAATGGTATACTGCAGACAGAAGATTTATTTGCTTTGCTGAGCAATCTTTGCTGTGAAATGATCAGCAACACATAGAAGCAAATACAAACTTATCATTTTTACATATAAGTAGGCATCTTATACTTGCTCCATATGAAATGTCAGCTTTCCCTTTCTTTTCCTGCTGAACAATAATTTGAGGTACAGAAGTAGAGGAGGAAGAGGGTTTAAATTTCCTTAATCAGAGGTAAGACTCGAGGATCAGCATGACAAATCGATTCTGGAAAAACATGCGTCAAAATGAAGGGCATCTCAGGGCCAAGGAGGCTATTTGACATCATTGATATAGAAGGAAAAGGTAAGGTCAGGCAGCAGGGCAAAATAAACCAAACAACTCACCCAGGAGTTAAACAGGCAACCTGGATTTGAGCATGATTTTGAGAATCTTTATGGTCTTTAAGCAACATTGTGTGCTAAAACAGGGAAAATCCTCAAATTGCACCTATTCCCATGTTGGGTAGCAAACACCCTGTCACTGAAGAGATCAGTGTCTGGGTTTTTAAAAGCCTCTGCAGCCTGTATTTACACTAATCTATAGCTAGTGCAAGGTAGAATATTTAGGTAAGAATTAGAAATCTTTGTTTTCTCCTTTGAAATGTCTGAACTGAATCAGAAGCTCTTCCTCTGGCAAGTCACAATAAGCTGGTTATTAGCAATGAAAGCTGATCAAAGAGGGAGATACTCAGACTGAATCTAATTCGTAACAGGCAGGAAAGCACAATTTCAGCAGGGCAGAAAAGGAACATTTCATTGTCTTGTTACATGCCTCGCCAGAGAGAAAGCCAGAATGGAGCATATCACAGAGACTCTGAATCTCTGTGCTGGTTTATGTGATTTACTGGAGAGAAGGGAGGGGGAGAGGGGAGAGGAGGGGAAGGAAAAAAACCCTAAAGACCACTCTCTCCTGGTTTGATTAGTAGACTCTATGACCCATTTATTATGATGGTTCATATTCCTGACTCCACTGAACTGAGGCAGAAAGGGACAAGCCATGGCACAAGTTTAGTCTTCCCATATTATCAGTTTTCTTTCCTGTAATATCAGAACCTGAGAGACCTCATCTCAGAGGGGCTGTTGTTCTGATTTCCTTTGCATAGGTGTGCACAAGATAAGGAAGTGTTTCCCATCTGCATTAAAGTTTGACCACAATGGACACCACTTTCACCTTTAGTTTGCTATCATGTAACTTTAAGTGAATTTAATAAGGCTGTACAATTTATTTCTCACTTTGATTTACTGCTTGGCTAAATTGTTGGATTTATATTGCAAATAATTCTGGTTGGGGGTTGAAATAAAAACTGTGTATTTCCTACTGCTTTCCCACTAGGTCTTGGCTCATCTATTTATTACAGTGACAGGTATATTCATCATGTGTGTGTGTGAGCAAATTTCATCCTGTGGGCTGTGCATGACAGTTGGTTACGGTCACAAGAGTCACACAGCCATGTGTCTCACTGTGGATGACATACCCTCTGTAGCTGTAGAGAATGCCTGAACAATTCCCAGCAACTTTGATTTGCTCAGGGGTCTTCAGGGAGCAAAAGGCAGTAGAACAGAAGCAGGCTTCCAAAATTTATTTAGGGATGTAGGAAATAGTTTCCTTTTCTATTGCAGGACCATGATACTATGTCTGTGTAAATGGCCATGGTTGTCAAGTGAAGATTTGCATAGACTTTATAAACATTAATGAAGCATTCCCTTGAGAACTGCATCAGTCCAACAGTGTGTGCTGCAAAACTGAAATAGCCCTTGTGGCATTCTTAACAATGTCCCTTACTAAAATCAATTACACAAGTGTGCTTACTGTGTATGCAGAAAACTATAGCTAGATATCACTTGATAATTCTTGGCAGATGGACCATTCAAATATTTCTCATGGTAATTATTGTCTTCCTCAGTAAGGTCACAGAAGGTTTGAAAGCTCTGCATTAAATGCGCATCTCAGTTTCTCTTACATAGTTTGAAGTATATTTTGCATGCACTTTTCCAATGTTCATGAAATTGAAAAAGTCACTAACTTTTCAGCACTAGTTTGGGGAAGTCAACCAGAGAAGTTTTGCATGACAATAATAATTGCTTCAGTTCCTAAAAGCAGGAGCAAACTTGACAAAATATTAATAACCTTGACGCCTCTAAAGTACTTCTGTTTCGTCTCTTCTCCTTTCTTGGGAATATTTATAAAGAAAGTGTGACACCTTTGCCTAAAAAAAAAAAAAAAAAAGGATTTTCTTAAGCAGCATTCTACTGTCTTCAACACAAATGTACTTTGGATGGGAACAAAAAAATATTCATCAATGTTATTACAGTGAACTTAGCACTCAAACTGTGACAGCTGAGCTCCTGTAGTGAAGTGTCTAGGCAACAAGCTCTAGCAGGTGCAGACAATAAACCCAGTTGGGTACACCTCATGGTATCTAAAAATTCTTTGTAGAACTGCTTTGTGAGTAAGATTTCAGGAGAAGCAAGCAAAAGGTGAAAAATCTCTGTAATAAAGTTTCAACACAATTTCTAGAGAGGGCAAGCATAAAAGTTTACAGCTCTCATTATGGTTTTCTCTGAACCAGAGAAACCCTTGAGATTATGGTAAGGCTGGTATGCCAGGGTTATAAATAGATTTATAGGAAGCACTGGTGCAGTGACTAAATGGGTTGTTGCTTCCAGCAAGCTCCCAGGAGTAATCACATACAGGCTCTGCAGCTTCTCCAAGGGCAGGCATTCTGACTAGTGTGTCCTACCAACAGCAGATAGCAATGAACTATCAGCAGTCTCTAAAAAGGCCCTGAAGCAGTTAAGTCATTCAGGCTCTTTTTTGCTGCAGGAAGTATCTACTCTACATAGCCAGATATGTTGTGTGTGTCAATATATAACCTACACATGTACCTGTTGAGGTTTTCAGGTAACCCAAAAAGCAATGAACCCAGGAGTAAGTGTGAAGAGGTGAACTTTAATTTCATTTTTGTGACTGTTATGTAGGGATATCTCATGGAAAACTTAGTTAAGTAGACTAATAATGAGAGAGTGCGCTTTTTTTTCGTTGTTGTTGGGGCTTCTTTTCTCCTCTTTCTTTTCCTGATATCGTTAAAATAGTATCTTTTCTGCATATTAATTTTCACATGGGTAGACGTTCAGTTCCGACTAATCATCCTAATTTAAAACTGGGCTGTTTCTGTGTTAAGGATCCAGCTCCTTGCATTTATGCTCTTTCTGAAATGCATTCAAGTTGTCCAGTGGATCTGAAACAGAAAGAATAGGCCACATTCTGTCCACATTCCACTGTGAACCTGCAGCTGTGTCCTACAGCATCTTGGCTTTGATAACAAAGAAACTCAAACTGTGAAAGCCCCCAAGTAAATCTGTTAATACAAAGAGCCTAGACAGAAGCTCTCCACAACATAGGCTACTTAAACAGTTAAAAGAAGATTGTGCAGCTTGTTTACTTCTGTGGGTGCTTCATCACTGACAAAAGTGATGCCCTTTTTAGCACATCAGGAGTTTCTGTTGCCCTGTTGATTTTAGCCACCTATCATGTCATACTGGTGACAGGTGTTTATTGCCACCAGCACATGTTGATGCCTTTGAGGCCTCTGATGCCTTTTTGTACTATCACTTTTTTCCACTTGCCTTAACTGAGGCTAAGAGTCCCTCTGAGATCAGGTATACCAGCTCAAGAAGTAAGTGCATAAGCAGACTGTCAGTGGAGCAAACTGCCTCTTTTCTGTAAACCAGGGAAGACAGGGAATTAACTGTTGCAACACAAACAATGTATTTCTTTCTTTTACTTGCTCAGCCTTTACTGCTGTTGCTGCTGATGGTTGTGCGAGGAGTGGTGACGACAGGCTTCTGTACCTTTTGTTTCTCCAGAACTAACTGTGCTGCTACAACAAAGTATGATTTTGCTTATTTGCCTGAGAAAAACTGTGAGTGCACAAGAAGTGTAATATGATGCCTTTCTATAATGTTAATGCATCCTGAGTCCTTTTATCATATGCGTAATAGGAATAAAAACACTTGCCTCACATAGGGGGAAAGCACTTCATGTAATGGTGATGTTTTTCAGCTGTTACCCTAAGCATCCAGGGTGAATGGTATGCTTTGTTTGTACAGACAAGAAGTCTCGGTGCTACAAAACCCCTCTGGTATCTAATGTACAATAAAAATTTACTACAGTTGCTATAAATAAAAGTTTTCCTGCTCAGAGTCAGGGTGAGTGCTGTCTTGTTCAAGACTGTCTTATGCTTCTTGGATATTTATTCCACTCAGGTGATATATCAGTATAAAAATTTCCAGACAGGTAGCTTATTATGAAAAATTGATTGCACTTGTGGACAATTTTTATGTCTATTTTTTTTCTTGCTATTAGAAGACTAAAGCAATAACTTAGTTATTAAAATAAATGTGGAATTATTATGGGAAAATGCTTGCTTATTTGATGCATTTATGCTAGGTCATGGCAAGGTCTGCATTGCTGAAGGATTTGAACATCTCATAATGAAATTTTTATTTTCCCTACAAGCCTTTGAACAGAATTAATATCCCACAGCTGTTACAGATAAGGAAAAGACAGGATGAAGTACTTTGAATTTAAAAAAGAAAATTGGATGTCATTAAGTCTTTAAAAATTAGAAAGTATTGTTACTCAAGATAAAGATTAATAAGTCTCATTTAACAGGACTGTGATATTTACATGTCATGCCTTAACATTTTCAGGAAGACTACTGTTGATAAAGTAATTTTCAAAAGCTTAAAAGACATTAACTAGTTACTGTCAAGTGTTTCAGAATTATCGGAGTTAGAATAAAATTCAGCAGCTGGGCAAAATATTAGGAAAATGTCTGCTACACCGTATATAATTTTTAAATTTTTTTAAAAACAAAAGTGGTGCTGATGTGAAATTTTTTTCTCAAAGTGTACAATATGTAGAGTGAGCTATGTGAAAAATGGAAAAACTGTTTTACCAGTTTCATTTGTTGCCATTTCATCTTTTGAACTGGGTTGTTTATGATCAGCCATAGAAATCACAGGCTGCTGTTATTTCGGTGGTTTGGGGTGGGGATGACAGGATAAAAAGTGGCAGATACTGTGGTTTGATTTTAGCAGTTTAAAATGTAGTAGGTATAAATAAATTCCTCTATGCGAGCCTTCTTACCTGAGAAAAAGTCTCTTCAAGACAGGTTTAAGTAAGGAGGTTGAGGGAAGAGGGCAGAATCATGCAAAGGGTCTTGCTTACCAAGTAAGAGCTTTAAAACAGGAGAACAGGACAGAAATAGAGAGATTACACACAGAAAACTAGGTACAGTTTACAGATCCTCTAAATATCAATACATCCTTAAGGGTTTGGTTTAAAATGCAATTGTGTGCAATCCTACATCAGCAAAGGATTCTGGGACAACGCTGAGCCTCTTTTCATCCATTATTTTTTTTTTCCCCAGTCTTTCTCAATGGGCCTTTTTTTCTTCTACAGTGGTTGAAGAAATCTAGTTTGTAATTAGTGTATCAGTAGGGATTTTGCAGGTGAAACTTTTGCAATTCACACATTTGTCTTCTTCAGGAAGGTTATTAGACTAGAGCACAGATCATTTATCTCCTTTTGCAGGCTTCTGACAAACCTTTCTTTGCTCCCTATGGGGGTGTGGGAATTGTAATATAGGCAGAAAATTGACCCTGCATGAGTGAGTCTGACAGTAGGAATACATACATCTTAAAACAACAAGACAAATTCCAATTTGCAATGTTTAATAATGCATGTGAAATTATCAAGGCAAAAGAGAAAAGGAATTATTTATTATAGGTCATTAAAAAGAAAAATAATGGATGAATCTTGAAATAATTTACCCTTGGTTTTGACATTGCTGTCTGAAAATAAAACATCTGGGTCAACCCTGAAGTGGAGGAGAGTAGACAACTTTTTGAGTATGGTCTTACTGCTGGGAAAATGTGACTGCTTTGTGCAGTGTCTTTCTCAGAGGTGTATTTTGCTTTAAAAAAAAAAAAGGGGGGGGGGGATACACAAAAAAACAAACAAACAAAAAAACTCAGCTAGCCGGACCAGTGGCTGGTGAGACATGAGAGTCTTTGTAAATTGTGCTAGTGTGCTTTTCTATTCTCAGTTTACTGGAGCTTGTCCTCTCTTACTTTAGGTATGAGCAGCATCTACAGCTATTGCGTAGCTTCTGTAACTTGAGTCATTCATGTTGCTGAAGTTCTTGCAATTTACTGCTCTGAATATGTCATCACAAACATGGAGGTGGGAACAATTAACAAATTTGCTTTCAAATAATTCAGCATTACAAGTCTCCAGTTCCTAAGGAGGGATTACTTCATTCTTGATGCTATGTGTATGTTTTAAACCCACCCTAATTCTAAGGTTTGTGAGTGATTCTGCGCATCTACATGTTTGCATGTTAGCTGTCACTTTTAATCGTGAGGTGATAGTCTTACAGAAGTTGGGTCACATTACTCAGAGCTGAGTAGTGTTTAATGATCTTTTGCTTTCAAAATTCTGCTTTTGCCACAATGTCTACTCAATTTTAAGTCAATTAATGATTATTTTTATTAAATAATAAATAGTAGTATTAGTAGTATTGATGGCTACTGCAGCTTCATTTACACTTTTTGTATTGCAGCTTCACTTACAATCCAGAAAGAAATGTATTGTCTACCTAAATTCCATAGCATTGCTATTCACATGGCTAAGTTGTATTTTTCCAGTACACCTTTCCTTCTTTTTCCATCTGTTTTCTAACGCATTCACTGTAAAATACTCTAGGGCAATTATCACAACAATAGAGTCTGAAAATGAATGACAATATAAGATTAAGTTTTGGAAAATTGCTTTATAGATGGCTCCATTATTTCCACCACTAGACAAATATCTGATATAATAATTAATAGGCATCAGGCATTTAAAGCAGTATGTTTTGAGCTGGTTGAACATCTGGTAGGCAGCACCTTTTTGTTTACTAAACTATACTGAAGAAACTTTTGGAGGAGCAGAAAGCTCACTGTTGCTTGCTTGACCTATTCCATGGAGGCCCTTTGCCAGGTTGTCTCGTGCCTGATCATTGAAATCACTTAAAATGAAGCCTTTATCTGTTAGTGGAGGATTGTTGACTGTGCTATTTATTTCACTAAAGAGTTATTCTGTCACTTTTAGTCATAGCTGCATAAATGCTATGATGATAATAGTAGAAAACTTTATCTATTTAAGTGGCAATTGCTATTTTATTCCCTGGAGCAAACTGTCAGTGTTCCTAAAGGTCTTATATTAAATTGAAAATGTAGCACTATTTTTTCTGAATTCTAATTTCAGTTTCTTATGTTAAAAAGTGTAGGTCTGAGCAAATGTGCAATCAATTAAGGTTATGTTTTGGATTTTTTTCAGCTAAGAAAATAAGCTTTTTCAATTAGTTCAATTAAATCAAAACATGTCCAATCCACTTTTTCTGAATTACGGTAATCTAAAATAATCAGTAACTTCTATGCACTCTAGAGGCCTTTTCTTTAATATTGGCTTTTCTGTACACAGAAAGTTGAAGATTGTTTGCCTGCTAAAAAAAAAAAAAAAAAAAAAATAGTAGCTGAATATCCAATAACTGAAATCCTTCATCCTTTCATTAGCAGTTGATCAGACGCACTGAGACTCATTAACATCAATCCCTAAAGCTATAATTTAAATGATAAAAATTCAAAATAGTTTTCAGCAATCCTGAAGTTAACACTTCCACAAGAAATACCTTTTTCATAATACATTGTTTATCTCATGAGGAAGACATGTTTTAAGTCCTCTTTGTACTGGCTTCACAGACGAATGGTAAGTAGGTTTGCTGAATAGTCATTTGTCTTCAGTTTGAAGTTTTCCAGCTTACTCTGTGTGTGTGTTGGCCATGACTGCAGCTACCACACAACATCATAAGACTTCATTTTGACAGAAACTTCATTTTAGGAAATTCCATCTTTGAGACATGGCAGAGGTATGTAAAATCTGAAGTGGCAGGCAAATGGTGAATAGAGATCAGCTGTTGTCTTTTAGTGCAAAATTTTTGGTGGCATTAGTTGAAGCAGAAAATTACAGGAGACTGTGCTTTATACAGCATGTGCTTAAGCCATGGTGGAAATGCTAAACTTCACGTGAGTGCAAGGGAAGCTTCTGGAAGAAACAATGATAAAAATTTTAAATGTGCAAGGGTTTTAGTAGTGCTCAGAGAGCTCTTTTCTATATTCAAAGATGTCAGTAAAGGGTGAAGTCACAAAATGTGGATTGGGGCTCTACTCTTTATCATTGCATGTTACATGACCTGGTACTTGCTGTAGTACTCATAGGATTATAGAATACCGGGTTAGAAGGGACCTCAATGATCATCTAGTCCAACCTTTCTAGGCAATGCATGACCTAGACTAGATGTCCTAGGGAATCCACCAATTCTCTTGGGAGATTATTCCAATGGCTGATGATTCTCACTGTGCAAAATTTTCCTCTTACGTCTAGACAGAATCTCCCTGGGATGAACTTGTGCCCAATATCCCCATCATTTTCATGCAACTCCTTGTAAAAAGGGATTCTCCATCTTCTTTGTAGATACCCTTTAACTACTGGAACATGGTGATAAGGTCTTCCTTAAGCCACTAGGCTGAACAAACCCAGTTTTCCCAGCATTTCCTCATGTGTCAGGCTTCCCAGTCCTTCTGTCATCTTTGGCCCTTTTTCTGGAGTCTCTCTAGCCTGTTCACATCTTTTTTGCACAGTGTGGACCACTGCTGAGCACAGTATCAGAGATGTGGGCTGACAAGCAGAGAGTGGGACAATAACATCTTTTTCTCTGCTGGGATGCTCTTGCTTATGTAATCCACCATCCTGTTGGCTTTCTTTGCTGCAGCGGCATACTCTTATCTTGAGGTTGTTGTCCACCAGAACACCCAGGTTCCTTCCCCAGACATGTAGAGCCCAGCCTGTGCTGCTGGCTTGGATCGTGTCACCTAGGTGCAAGACCTTAAACTTGTCCTTGTTGAACTTGGTGAGGTTCATGTTAGCCAACTCCTCCAGCCTCTCCAGGTCATCCTGCAAGGTGTCTCTCCCTTCAAAAAGGGTCCACTTCCCTGCTCAGTTTGGGATCATAGGCAAACTTCATCAGGGCACATTTGATTCTGTCAGCCAGATCACTTATATATTGGCCAATATTGGTTCATGGGGGAACCCATCCGTGACAGATCGCCAGTTTCAAAAGGAGCCGTTCAGCACCACTCGGAGTGCTGCCTGTCAGTCAGTTCCCCAACCACTGCACAGACCACTTAAGACTGTAACATATTAGTTTGTCTAGGAGGAGGCTGTGAGAAACTATCAAAAGCCTTGGAATAATCCCGGTAGACTATGTCCACCATTTGCACTATGTCAAATGAGCAGGTTACTTTTTCATAGAGGCAATCAGGTTTGTCAAGCACCATTTGTCTATGGTCAATCTGTACTTGCTTTTCCCAATCATGTGCTTCCTTTGGATTGTTTTAGCCTGTAGGAGGATTTGCACTGTAATCTTTCCAGCGACTGAAGTAAGACTGATGAGCCTGTTTTCTGGATCCTCCTTTGAGTGCTTCTTGTAGATAGGAGTGACATTAGCTTTCTTCCAGTCTTCTGGAATGTCCTCTGATCTCCATGACTTCTCAAAGATTGAGAGCAGCCACAAAATTATTTCAGCCAGCTCTCAAAACCCTTGGGTGACGATAATGTCAGGGCCCATTGATTTGTAGGTGTCAAGCTCCCCTGGTAGTTAGCATACCAACTCTTCCTTCACTGATAGTGGATCTGTGTATCAACTTGGATTTTGGTTCCCAAGACCAGAGGCCCAACAGTGCTGGTAAAGACAGAGGTGAAGAAAATGTTGAGAATCTCTGCCTTTTCAACTTTTTTGGTAACTAATTCCCCTCTCTTGCTTAACAGTGAGCCAGAATGTTCCTTTCTGTTGCCGCTTGATCTAAAAGTACCTGAAGAATACTTTCTTGTATTTTTTTGACATCTAGGGGACAGTTTTAGTTCAAGCCGGGCTTTTGCTTTTCCAACTGCCTCTCTGCACACCCTGACAATGCCCTTATAGTTCAACTGGTTTTGTGCTTCCAGGAAAGCATTCCTGGGAAAACTCCCAGGGCTCACTAGCTACTTTATCCTCCATGTAAGTTTCCCACAGAACCACTCCCAGCGGAGCTCTGAGTGAGCTGAAGTTTTGCTCTTCTGAAATCTAAAAGCTTCATCTTCGTACACTCTGCTGCATCCCAAATGCCACAATGTTATGATTACTGCAGCCAAGGCTATCACTAACCAAGGTACTAAAGCAGATTTTCTTAGGTTCTCCTTAACATAGAGTGCAATTCCTACTCTGCTTCCCTGTGTTTCTTGCAGAAAAAGCCTATGACAATCTGTCTCAGTCCTTCCCACTCTCTATCCCAACTGCCAAAGTTAAATCTTAAGACATGATTTTTAATTTTTTTTTCTTTTCCTTGTCATTAAGACTTCTTTCAAGGTGTCTAAATAGGCACTGCCTATGTCATATTGTGGGGAGATGCCCACATAGGGGACAATGAAGATCATCACTGTAAGAATGCAATGTCAGAGGGAGCCAACATGTCCTTGTCTCCTGTCAGTATTGAGCTGCTCCCACATACCCAAGTTTAGCTACAGTAAAAGCTATAAAAATGCATTACACTGAACTCAGAGTTGAATATTAAGTTGCAGAAACAACAGAATTGCATGACTTGTATTTGTGGTAATTAATACTTCAACACATTTTAAATTAACCCGTTGAATTCTGTGGCTACTTGAGCAACCTATACTATGTCAGTTTGGTTCATAGAGGCAGAATGAACACTCATTTTCATTAAAAAAAAAAAAAAAAACAAAAACAAACAAACAAAAAAAACCAAACCCACACAAAAAACAAACAAACTTTTTTAAAAGGAGAAACCAACAGCTTACAATATCTGGGGAAAAAACCATATATTAACTTATGCAAAAATCTTCACTAATTTCACAGATCTACATATAGGCATAAATACATGCATAATAGAAAGTTTAACCAAAGATCCTTGCCAGATTTTTGCACCAGTTTCGGCATGGGTTTATTCTCAGGATAAGTCTTCTATGCAGTAGCAGGAGTGAGCTAAGCTCTCTCATTTTCCTATTTTTTTTTTTTTTTTTTTTGTTGTTGTTTTTTTTTTTTAAGTTTCCTGTCATAAAGAATAGGTGAAATCCCACAATAAAGTTCATCTAATTAGTATACTGATTTTTTGCTTTGAGTTCATTTTCCTTTATGCTACAGCTTTGTAACTGTTCCGAACTAGATGAATCTCATGATTCCTCTTCCACTTACTGTAATTCATACAGCACTTTGCTACTCTTAACTGGCACTTTAAATCACTCTCCTTGATTCACACACACAATCAATTGCAGTTTTGATCGGACCAGACAAATCAAACTCATTCCTTTCTTCCTCCTGCTAAATACCTGCTACTACTGCAGACGGCTTTGTTCTGCATACTGCAACAAAATGAATGGTTTCCATACTCTTTATCAACTGGTGTCTCACAACGTGCAACACAAAACACTGGGATCTGCTCTTTTTCTAGCAAAACCTGCACAATCTCCAAGGAGACAATTTTTACTTTAAATGACAGGGCTTGTTTGCAGCTTGGGTCATCTTTTGGTGCATGATAATGTTACAGTAGATGAAAATTAGTAGAAAATTGTACTCCCTCCATACACAGGGCTTGTTTTTGCACTTACTGGGAAAATACTTAGTTATCAGCTTCAAGATAACCTTTTCTGCTTCCTACTTCTGTAGTGCGCATCTCAGCCTAGCTTCTTCCAGATGACTCTGACACTCTCACTCAACTCACAAAAGATGTGAAATTATGTCTTCCTAGGAAGATGTGCATTTTAAGCCTCCTGATTGGCAGGGGGGAGGGAAAGAATGTTCCTCGACTTACCGCTTATTAAAAGGTGTCATAAGATGGGATCATTGCTCTTATCCTCTGACTCTCCAGCTGCCACTATCTCTTTCTCCGAAATGAAATCCAGACTCCAGCAGCTACTATATTTCTAAGCAACATGATAATTCAATGTCCTTCGCATTTCTCTCAGGGCCAATGAGAAAAAATATCAAAGTGGCTTTAATAAAGCATTTTTTTTTTTAATCATTAGCCTGCTCTCTAGCCACTAGCCTCATCACAACTGTAATTATGGAGTAACTAAGCTATAGATATGGACCATATTTAATAAACAATTCCAAAGCAAACTGGATTTAAAGATAATCTAGTGGGTCAATGTGTGACTGCAGATCAATAAACCCTTATAACAGTCTGAGTTCACCTTGTTTGAAACTGTAGTTGTGAATTTGAAACCAGTCTCTATGATGTGTCACATTACAATGAACTCTGAGACAGTGTAAAAATCTAAATTAAATGTTTATATTTAATAATAGGATTTCTTAAATCAAATGCAAGAGGAAGAAAGTATTTCCTTTATGAGAAGTATGACTCCTATGTGAGTTAAGTAGTAGACTACTTTATTTCTTGATATGTCATGTCTAATATTAAACCAATATCAGGAGACACTTAATATCTCTGAGGGTCATTAATGAGGTTATAGGAAAAAAGAAAAAACAACAACTGAGAGTATAGCAAACCATAGGCTTTTTTTTTTTTTTTTTTTTTTTTTTTTTGAGGTGGAAGGAGGTTTGTGGTGCTTTTTCTGTGATATACATGTAAGAGTCAGAGTCTATCTTCATCCATTTAAAGTACTCATACAACCTCCGTTACCTGTAATTTCTGTACCTTTCACCAGCAAAGAGTATGGGTAAGTGACTTTGTCCTTTGTACTCTCTGAGTGTGAAGAATCATTTGAGATCTCTAACGATGAGGAAGTATCTATCACTAATACAAATAATTCAGAGAGAGCTTTTCCCATGCAGTTTACTGCAGTGTTATCTGTCTGCCCCAAATCTACCTCTTTCATTACTTTTAGCATAAACACACTTGTCAAAATTACAAGCTGACATGTGAAATGTGCATTTCTCATGCTCAGACATGTAAATAATAAGCATTAACTTACTCAAAGTGATGCAATAATGTAAACTAATGATTCAGACTGAGTATTTATTGGGTCAAAGTCAAGTTTTGGTTATATCAGTAATTATAGTGAAGTCAGTAGATTGCATACAAAATAAATTCTGTTTTCCGTAGCAAAGATTTTTAAGTTGTTTTTTTTTTTTTTTTTTTTTTTTAACAGAAATGTTAATCTGTAGCCTGGCCTTATAAAATAACAGTGGGGTTACTGATGTGCTTTACATTTCTATTCAAGGAAAGGAAAGGAAAGAAAAGAAAAGAAAGAACTTGACTATTTACTGCTATTTCATTCTATTTAACTCCAGGCCAAAGTTAGACACAAAATATACTGCTAGGAAGGATATTTAGGTGTTCCTATGCTCCTACTGGAATTTGCCATTCAGAGTTACATATTATTTCATTTTTTAAAAATGAAAGGTTGCTATTCATGGTACAAATAGTGCTTTATTATTAGCACATATGTGTGTATGGCATCTTGAAGATCCTAGGCTCTTGATCGCGCTGTTGCAAAGAAATCTTTATGCTATGAAGTCATAGCTCCTCTCATTCCGGACAACCTTCTTTAATTTTAAGTAGCTATCTTGTATCAAAACCCACATACATCCATGTTTCTATATGCAAATTTTATGCCTGACGCTGAGCTGTACTAATCAGTCAGTTTTAATGTACATGCAACTGCAGTACTGACAAACATTGAACAAAGTTGCAAAGAACCATATGCAAATGTCTATTTCTTCTTAGACACTGATAAGTATTTAAAAGAAATTAAATAACAAATTTTATGTTTTGACAAACATGAAAACGCAAACTGATGCAAATTGCTTGCTCCTGACCTAGGGACATGATGGCCAGTTGTTTAAGCTGTACTCAAAAAACAATATTTAATTTTATAGGCTCTTCACAAGGAATGCATTTGAAATTTCTGTTGCAGCAGTATAAAACCCGGAACGAACATATGTTCCTCAAAGCACTTCAGTCAGTTCTTATTTCCTAGGCTGCATCTCTGTCTATCAAAGCATAAAGCCTAGAATATATTAGCAAAGTATTCATTATGTTTGAAATTTGCAAACATATTTCAATACCTAGCTGTCACGAAAGTGGTAGTAAGTGTCATTCTCTAGCAAAAATCATTATGTAGCAATGCTTGAGGCTTAAATGTGGTAAGACTATTCTATTATTTCTTCAGGAAAATTACTGAAATTGATGATATAAATCATGTTACATATAAATGAGTAGAACACAGTATACTAATAGATCAATTCTCTAGGGCTAATTGGGAGAGTGTACTATAAATGTAAAATGAGATCAAATGTGACTGAATACTTCTGCATCACTGCCAAAACTAAATTCGGTACCATGTTTAAATTCCTTGGTATGCATATAAAAATATTAATCCATGAACTTATCTTTACTGCAAATAAAATCAAAATTTTTTCATGCACAATATTTAAAATTCAGTGCTCTGGAGGTGCCTACATTTGTTGCTTCCTTATCATAGAATCATCATGCTATCTATCTCTAAATATGCAGAAATCAGGCCTTATATTTTTAATATGATGGAAGTTATAATCAATTCTTATGTCTGCGCAGTTTAAATGGCAACAGTAGAAACCAACAAGATTTTATTTCTTAAGAAAGCTATAATCTCTTAACACCTTGTAGTGGGTTCAGCGGTGGCAGTCATTTTTCTCCTTCTTGGTGGTTGGTGCAGTGCTGTGTTTTTGACTTGTGGCCTGGGAACAGCGCTGATAACACCAATGTTTTAGTTACTGCTTGGTACATTTTGGTCTGGCCAAGGACTTTCTGAGCCTCATGCTCTGCCGGGGAGGAGGGGGAGCCAGGAGGCAGCGGAGGCAGGGCGCCTGAGCCGGACTGACCAAAGAGGTATTCCATGCCATAGCACGTCGTGCCCGGGATGCGGAGGCGGGGAGCGGAGACCCGGAAGGGTGGTGGGGGGTGCACTGGCTTGGTCGGGCTGGGTATCCGTGGTGAGCTGTTGTATTCTTTTCC
>JANRGW010012681.1:0-13887 GCA_024733675.1 Psilopsiagon aymara | reverse complement strand
CCGTTACCCCTTGTCCTATCACTACAGTCCCTAATGAAGAGACCCTCCCCAGCATCCCTATAGGCCCCCTTCAGATATTGGAAGGCTCCTATGAGGTCTTCACGCAGCCTTCTCTTCTCCAGGCTGAACAGCCCCAACTTTCTCATCCTGTCTTCATACGGGAGGTGTCACAGTCCCCTGATCATCCTCGTGGCCCTCCTCTGGACTTGTTCCAACAGTTGCATGTCCTTTTTATGTTGAGTACACCACAACTGCACTCAATACTCCAAGTGTGGTCCCACAAGAGCAGAGTAGAGGGTCAGGATCACCTCCTCTGACCCGCTGGTCATGTTGCTTTTGATGTAGCCCAGGATACAGTTGGCTTTCTGGGCTGCAAGCGCACACTGCCAGCCCACATTCTCTTTTTCGTCGACCAACACCCCCAAGTCCTTCTCCACAGGGCTGCTCTGAATCTCTTCTCTGCCTAACCTGGAGCTGTGCCTGGGATTACTCCTACCCAGGTGTAGGACCTTGCACTTGGCATGGTTGAACTTCATCAGGTTGGCATCAGCCCACCTTACAAGCGTGTCAGGGTCCCTCTGGATGGCATTCCTTCCCTCCAGAGTATTGACCGAGCCACCCAGCTTGGTGTCATCAGCAAACTTGCTGAGGGCACACTCAATCCCACTTTCCATGTCACCAACAAAGATGTTGATTGGTCCCAACACTGATCCCTGTGGTACACCACTCATTACTGGTCTCCAGCTGGACACTGAGCCATTGAGCACAACTCTTTGTGTGTGCCCATCCAGCCAGTTCTTTATCCACCTAGTGGTCCATCTATCAAGTTGATGTCTTTCCAACTTAGGGACAAGGATGTCATGTGGGACAGTTTACTGGATAATCACTAAATTGTGAGGTTTTCCTGGATTTCTAATTTAAAGTAAATCTGAATAGGAGATACAATAGTTAAGACATTTTCTTCAAAGAAGCATCCATGAATCTAAATAAAAAGATCTGAGCTTGAGACAGTAGGATTATTAGAACTGCCTACCAGATTGATTCATCATGATTGTAGAAAATTTCACAAAAATGTCATTTGCTCACTGTATTTTCAAGAAAAATTAGAAATCACAGAGGTAGACAAGGTGCTTCAAGGCTTTTTAAATTTAACACTGAGCAAAAGGTGATTTTGGACATTTTTTAATCTAAACTACACAATCACATCTACTTTAGGCAAAAATATGCCTAATAACTGGAATCACATCTGACATGGTGTGATAATATCCTAACCTGTTTTCTTTCAGCTGACACTATAAAATTGTAGAGTTCAAGGCAATTAATATTACTACCCCAATTTTATTCATTGCCTGGAGGTTTTAATTCTTTTTTTCAGACATTTAACACAGGCTGAATCTGACTGCTACTTTATTAATGGAGAGTCATTGTTTTAAATGAGTCATACATTGAAACTACCTTAAAGGAGTGCAAGGATCAAGTGAAAAGAATATGCCAAAATCAGTGGCAGAAAAATACCATAATGATGAATAATTATTAAAGGATAAGATCCTTTTCTGGCAGAAGATACATTCCTTGGATTTTCCTGTGAATGCCTAAAGCAGTAAGAGCTGCTGCAGTTAGCTGTGGGCTATTTAATCTCAAATTGCAGGAGGCTTGCCAGACAGAATTTTAAAACTTCAGGACTCAGAGACCTTGTATTGAATGTGCATGTAAATTAAACCTATTGGAACCCTTTATCAAACCTTAATTGTAGAAAATTCAGGAAAAGGAAACTTAATTTTTATTTACCCTTCAAGTTAGGATGGTAAAACTATCATTCTGAAATGAAAATAATGAATATTTATCACCATTTCCCCCGCACACAGACCCCAAAATTGCTTTCGCATTCCTTGGCACCAAACATCTTCCTTATTTTAGAAGATGATTATGTTTTTATGTCAAAACAAGGAAGACAGAACGGTACGTACTATGAAATGTGTCAAACTCCGTTCCAGTCAACAATTCAAATTTTGACCATCTTATATTTCTTAAAATAGGTTCTTCTTTATACAAGTTATTTCCCGTTAGACTACAGAAATGGTATTCTCAATCATTTTCTGCATAGTTGTGAATACCATCACTGAATTGATATGCCATATCTGACTGAGGGCTTCCTACCAGTGCCTAGATACTGATTCTGGAGCTGTAAGTAAGCCATCAATTATTTAAGTTACTAAAGGTATGGTTTGTTTGTGAAGTATCAAGTTCTCTTTCCATTTAATGGCAAATCTTGCCTTCATGGAATAAAAGCCACAGTGTCTCTACCAACAGTGGTAAAGACCACTTATAAGGTATTAGGTAGAAATAGAATCATAGAATGGTTAGAGTTGGAAGGGTCTTTAAAGATCATCTAGTTCCAGCCCCTCTGACGTAGGCAGGGATATAGGGAAATAGATGATGAAGGGTGCAGTTCAAGACTCAGCGTTTCCTTTGAATAGTTTATTTTGCAGTTGAATATTGCCCAGTAGGCATCTGAGTGTATCCTTTTACAATTTAGAGACCATCCATGTTTTGAAAATCATTTTAAGTAGCGGGGTCAGTCAACTAGATATTGATGTAACTTTACCTCATGGACACCACCGTTGCTACTTTTCCTTTGAGGCTTTTGAAAATATTGGTTTGTTCTGAAAAACTTGCTGTTCTGAAGAGGACACTCGTAGGCAGTCTAACTTTAAGAAAAAGCATATCACTTTTCTGTAAGGACCTCAGGGTTTTAATAGAGCATTTGAGCTAATGGTGTGCCTTGACAGCAGAGATGGCCAGCACCATCCAGTGTTGTATGCACAGGAGGGGAAACGGGAGAGCCAGGGAAGAGGATAACCCTCTACTCAGAGCACTTAGACCATATCTAGGTTCTGAATCCACTTCTGGACACTCTTCCAGGTACAGAAAAGGGGGACAAACTGCAGCTAGTTCAGTAAAAAGCCACCAAGAGCTGAGGGAACCAGGCTTGTTCAGCCTGGAGAAGGTACAGCTTTTGGGGGACCCAACAGCAGCCTGCCAGTACTAAAAGGAAGTTATTAAGAAATTGGAGCCAGGCTGTTTGTTCTGTGATGCACGAGGTCATGACAAGAAAGCAAGGACGTCAAGTTGAAGCAAGAGAGGTTCAAACTGAATCATGAGAGCAGTAAAGCAGTGGAACAGCTTGCCCAGGGAGCTTGAGCTGTCTCCAGACCTGGGATTTTCAACACCCACGTGAACAAAGCCCTGAATAACCTGGCTACATTGGGTTTGTGTATTGGAGGGTGGACTTAAAGGCGTATTTTCTGTGAGAAGCTGCTAGAAACTTCCATGTGTCCCATAGCACCAATGCTAGGCAGCTGCAAGACATGGAATCATGGAATCATAGGATAGTTAGGTTTGGAAAGGACCTTAAGATCATCTAGTGCAGGGACAGGCCACTGCTGACAGATAGTGTGTGGTATTTTGTTAGGGTTCTTATTTTTTTTTGTTTTAATAGGCAGTTTAAGTTTTATGGCTCACTGGTAATGTGATGAAAATATTTAATTCTAGAGGTGACAAATCCAGAAGAATTTACTAGTTAAGGTATTTTTTTAAAGTGAAAAATTATTTTAACCACATTTGATTTCAGTTTTGTTGTTGTGCTTGTCTTAGTTACCTTGTTTTCATCTTGTTTGCTACAGGACTGGCATGGTATGGAGCAAAAGCTGATTAAAATTTTTTTTTTTCCTTTTTTTTTGTCCCCCAGTATAAACCTAACATGTTAAATGAGATATTTTATGAGTAGATTAAGGGTGGGAACAGCAAGGAAAGAATACAAGCATAAGAATGTACTACTGATGTCGTGATGTGGTAGTTCATTAGGATGTAATTCTGGCAACAGCCTGCTGTTATCATCACTGATAGTCTTGCAACCAAGAAAAGCATTTATTCTGGAATTGCCCAGGGTGTGTGTAGTTCATAGATGTGTTATGCAAATAAAGAGCTACGTGGTGGAAAGGAAGTAGAGGATGTATTAAACCAAGGCTTTAATTTTTTTTTTTTTTTTTTTTTTTTGGTGGGATGATTTTATCTCTTGGATACTAATAAACAGCGGTCACAGCAGTTAAGAGTATAACATATGTTCAGCATTTGTGCTTCCTGTAAGGGGAGCGGGGTGCTCTTACCCTGCTCGAGTAAGTGTGCATAATGAGTACAGAAGTCCATGTCTTATTGCCATCAGTTCTACTGTTATCCTACGTAGAAAGAAAAAAGCTAGTTAAATGTTATTGTAACTGCATAACTGTAGACATAACCACATCCAAACGTAGCAAATTTAATAGAACATAAGGAAATGCAATGGAATTGGTTATTTTCTTGTTATACTTCGTTCCGTAATAATTGTAGAAGATAATATTTGGATGAATGACAGGACTAACAATTCTGATTCTTTATCAGGGTAAATTCTTGTGAAAAGGATTCTGTAGATAGTCAAGTTTAAGGAGACCTAAGTAGACATATTTTGAGACTAAATTTCCTATGCCTAATCGTACAAAAATATTCAAAATGCGTTTAGAATGCTAGATGTTACTGTGAGTAAAATGTTTTCCTATTGACTCATTTAGTTTTAGCTTTAAATAATTTGTATACCTGTGGATAAAGAAAAAAGGTAGGGAAGAAATAACTAGCATAAAAAATATGTTCATTTTCTCAGGATTAAATTTTCTCACTTCATCTGTTAGAGAAAAAGGAGTACCTCAGCATCAAATAGTAAGGATATGTTAGTATTTTGAGCTCACTTAAGTCTATTTGAGACCCAAGTTGTCTAAAAATATGTAGGACTTCTTGAAGAATTGTATTATGAACATTGGAGTCTTCATAAGGTGCATATAAAACCTAGTGTTGTAGTGTATAGCAATCCAGCCTGTAATAATTTTGTCAATTGAAAATTATAAACTTTAGTCCTTCTATACAGATGACAAGAATCAGCAGCTTTTCCTTTTGATTTGAAGGGAAAACTGTCCGAGAATTTTCAAGGGACACAAAATGATGTAAATGAGCCTCGAAGTCTGCTGGCCCATGGCACACTGTGGTGTCTTTCTCAAAGAATGTACAGACTTCATGTTCATCCCATGATTCATTCTAATGGCATTGTACCATACCTCATTTAAACCACCTCCAAATTTCCAGTCAGGTCATGTGTCAATCTACTCAGAAACAAAAACAAAGTGAAAAAAAGTGATTGAAATTTAGCACCTGAAATAATTACTTTGAGAGGTAAACCAAAAGCTGTATCTGGACTAGAAGACGATTTATTTAAAATTAACAGATGCATTTCTCATAAACTAAATATAACGAGTTGTTTGACAAATTAATGTGTTTTCTAGCATAGTAAGGGACAGAAAGCTTTGAAGTTAATGGGCGTTATGCTCTTTCCATAAAGAGGCATATAGCTGACAGTGCTTAAAAATCTCTGGTTAAAGAACCTCTTTAAGGAGAGCTTTTCTCTGGGTGGAAAAAATAGCCAGAAGGCCTGAGGGCTCACTTATATTCTTAAGTGGAGCTGAAATGACAAATTAATACTTGTGCCTCTGACAGGGGCAGATTCATACTGCCATAACTGCTCACCATAGAAAATGGGCTGATAAAGTCTTCCAAATGAGAAGTTTTTTACTGCAAAGAGCTTCATTTTCATAGCTGAAACAGGGATTATTGACATTCCATGGTAAAAACTCTATTTAACAGAAGTTGTATGCTGCAATCAGTACTGACAAAGAATGCCGAAATCTTGGACAGTTCATGAAATTTGAATTAGCTGCTTTGAACATGCGTTTGAATGTGATATGTTCTAAGATTTCCTGAGCCCCTTGGCATTTGCTGACAGATAGTTGGACCTTTTTTTTTTCCTGAAATTCTTTCTCAATTCATCCAGGGTTATGTGTTGAAATCGACTCAATTTTCAGTTGGGAATGCAAGAGCAGAAGGAATGCATTGTATCTTTGCTTAAGAAATGAGTTTCAGAGCTTGGCCCAGAGACTGGTCTGCAGTCTGTGGACTTATGGGAGGAAAATGATTAAATGTCATGGGAGGCTTCTTGTCATTATTTGAAGTCTTTGCTGGCCAGAGATACATATGTCCTTACATCTCCAGCATAAAAGAAAGGTCAAATTTTCAGTCAGTTTTATTGGAACCTCCAATATGGATTGTGTGTATTTGTAGGAAAATTCCAAGCCTTTTATTAGTGGCAATTAGTCTAGTATAAATTTTATATGATTGTTTTCTATAATTGCATTTTAAAAACAATTATATATGTGTTACAACTATAGTCAGGGTAAAATAAAGATGTACTGTTTAGTTTTCAAAACTCAACACATTTACTATACATTATATCAGAAAACCAGGAGAAACCAGCAACAGCTTATGAAGCTTCAATGATTCAACCGGAAAATATATCTTTAAAAATTCTGTTTTCTGGAATACAGTTAAGAGTGTTGGAGGGCTGTCTGGAGCTGACAGTTCTGCAAAGGAAACCCTTCACTTGCAGTGGCAGATCCATCAAAGGCAATGCATTTGCTAATGAAACCAAAAGTAGGCAAGAATAATTCTCCCTGTGAGAGAGAGGCCCAAGAAATGGGAACAATTATAGAGAAAACGACTACCAGGTACAGATGATAAAAGAGTCTTCAACCTGTGCCAGAAAGAAAACAAGAATCTTGCCACTAGATGGGCAAATCAGAAGAAAACACATTGTTCCAGCATACCCTTTAGATATGTCTCACAAATTTCAGTCAACTCTGATTGTTATTTAAGGTTAGATGTTTTCCACCTATTACTTTGTCTTCCATTTTATTTGGATTGTTCTTTAGCCAGTTTTTCAAACTCACTCTGATTTCAGGCAGGTCTGAAGATCAAAGGCTTTTTTTTTATCGACTAGGAGAGATGATTGTTGCTATATGAAGTCTCAGTCATTTCTCACTCTTCCCAATAGTTTTGCAATGCATCCTGCAATAAAATTAGCTAATCAATAGAATGTACAAACGGTGGGTGTAGTCATCTATAAAGTCTGTGGAGTTAGACATAACCAAGCAGTTCCGTCCAGCAGTGTCTAGGATGATGCAATATGCTCAATGAAGAGGGATCAAATGTGCTCAAGAAAGTTTTCAGTGAATCAAAAGAATCTTCCTGATTAGACCAGAAGGAAATATGGTTGAACAAACATGTCTGTATTTTAGGTTCATCACTGTACCTCTTCGACATCCTCTTACAAGGAATAAAAAACAGAGGTGATAACTGGCAAGGCTGGTAATTTTGTGGGATGTCTTCTGAAGGATGGGCTAATCAGCTACTCACGTGAGGTTATCTGTCCACTGATCTCCTGCTGACAGGCAGTAAAAATCATGTCTGCCAAATACTTTTAAAGCACTTTCTGGATGCCAAGCCTCCAAGGCCTGTTATTTTGATGCAGCTTGCCTGGACATAGAAGGCCTGATTTCAAATCGTTCTCCTTAATAGATGTTGTTTTCCCTTTTGGCTTCCTAGGAAAGTGAAGCAAGTAGTAAACATAATAAAATTGCAGCACTTAGAGGTAAGCTTTCAAACCAGTCCAAGGAAACTGTTGCATTCTGAACCAAAACCAGAATTGTCTCCTTAGACTGATACATAATTGTAACCCATAACATTTTCTTCTGACCAAGTATCAAGTGAATTTTTACATTTACTTGCTGTACATTTTTGGAAAGATAACCTGCCTGGCTTTTAACAGTGAATATTTTAAATACAGTGTGTTCAGTAAGATATACTTAATGGTCAGTTCTTAATAGCTGCCTCTGTCATTTCTAGAGCATTAGGGAAGCAGATGACAGATGTTGGAATCTTGTGCAAAATCATGGGAGTGTCTTTGGGGATATCTAACACAGATTTGTTCAAAGGTTGAGACTTATAAATCCTCTATGTGAAATGTTGTATTGGGTTGACATGGCAAGGTTTTGGTAGTAGGAGGTTACAGGGGTGGCTTCTGTGAGAAACTGCTAGAAGTTTCCCATATGTCCAGTAGAGCCAGTGCCAGCCAGCTGCAAGATGGACCCACCACTGGCCAAGGCTGAG
The DNA here is from genome assembly GCA_024733675.1 of Psilopsiagon aymara. NCBI lineage: Eukaryota > Metazoa > Chordata > Aves > Psittaciformes > Psittacidae > Psilopsiagon > Psilopsiagon aymara. The sequence continues at coordinate 5,805 of JANRGW010012681.1, read as the reverse complement.
CCCATTAGTGATGCTGGTGGTGCCAACATCAACAATCATTCTGACCTGCCAAGTTTTCTCTGAATGGCAGCCCTGCCCTCAAGCGTCTTTCTCTGCATTTTGATACCACTTGCAAACTTGAGAGTGCACACTGTCACTTGGAGCTTGTCGATAAAGATGCTAAACAGTGCAGATCCCAGGACAGGCCTCTTGGAGTCCCCAGTTCTAAGTGTCTCAGTAACAACTACCAATTGAGCCCAATTAAGCAGTTTTTAACTTTTTCTACTAACCCATTTTTCCAGGCTGTAACATCATAATTAGGATGCAAGACCCTTTCTTCTGGAGGGTCTCTGTGAAGATCTTGTCAGCCTCTTTTTGAAGTTCCCTGGTGTTGCACAATCTGCACAGGTAGCCACAGAGTTAATTGATGTGGCGATGCAGCTCCTCAGCCAAGACATGCCTCCTGCAAGCAAGGACATCTTGCCTACCCCAGCCTCTGCCTGAGGCACTGCCTGCAGCCTGAAGTGATGTTGTCCATCTGGACCTGTTTGAGTCTGCTCACTGCTGTGCCAAATCGTTCCAGTCACAGTCCTTTCCCTTGGATATGATAAATGGGTACTTGACCCACTGTTGAGTCAGATGAGGGCAAAAAAACTCAAAGCCTTTGATAGAGGCTATTGGAAACTGTAAAGTTTTCTAGGAGTGAAAGGCTTTAAGTAGCTCCCCTTTCCCATCCGCAGCAAGCGAGAATTCAGTCATACTATGCTGTTAAAGACTCACTAATACTGGAATAATTTTCTTCCTCTGATTCATGTCCAAAAATTTATGTCAACAGATGCTAGTGGAAGTGATGTTGATGATTCTGTAGGGAAAAATCCTCACACTTGAACCAATTCTAAGTCAATGTCCACGGTACCCCCTCAAGAACTGACTCAACTCACAAATCTCAGAGAAGACTACCTGGAGAAGTAAAAAGGTAGGTAGTTTTGTGCTAGATGAGTCAAATCTATTTAGTGAAGACTCTCAGTAAACAACAAAGCAAAGGACCCATGAGGATCCTTCCTGAGAAATGAGGAAGGAAAAGGGAATGAGCAGTGATAAACGGAGTGATTGAGACTTCCTGATTTGGCCATGAGCAGCTCCTGACTCAAACTGAGGATGTGTTCTTATATTCATGTCAGGTTGTATGAGACTATATCAACAGGTAATTTTCAATTGTCTGTTAACCAGTTTCTTATATCTGTGGCTTACAAGCAAGGCCACAGTCTAGTTTATCCTTGTAAATTGCTATCCGCCAAAACCATCAGATGCTTAATGGTTAAGCATGACAGTTGAGACTGGCCTTCACTAGACCAAATGGAGAAAGTAATGCTGTAGCTATGTTCAATTAAAACTGCAAAAGGTAGAATTGGGTTTTATACTAAATCATAATAGAGGAAATCCCGCTTGTATGATCTTAATATTTTCTAATTTTGAAAACTTTTATGATGCTAAAGCCATCTAGAAATCAGGTATGTGTCTCATGAACATTTTTATTCTTCAAGGAATCTGAAAAACTTGATGTTAATTTATGTCACGTCTGTAAACACACTGTATACTTGATATACTTTTGATTGCTGTTGTGACTTCGCTTATTAAGAAACCTGAGTCATATTTTCAATGGCAGGTAATTTATGAAAGCAGTAAGGAGGCACTAAAGATAATGTTATTATAGGAGGTGATTCTGTCCCTCTGCTCTCATGAGACCCCACTTGGAGTACTACATGCAGTTCTAGTGTCCCCAAAATAAGGACATGGTAGTGTTGGAACAAGTCCATAGGAGGGCCATGAGGATAATTAGGGGGCTGGAGGACCCCCCATGAGAAGACAGGCTGAGAAAGTTCGGGCTTTTCAGCCTGGAGAAGAGAAGGCTGCATGGAGACCTCATAGCAGCCTTCCAGTATCTGAAGGGGGCCTACAAGGATTGCAGAGAGAGACTCTTCATCAGGGCCTGTAGTGACAGGACAAGGGATAATGGGTTCAAACTTAAACAGGGGAGATATAGGATAGATATAGGGAAGATGTTATCTATTGTGGGAGCAGTGAGGCACTGGAGCAGGTTGCCCAAGGAAGTTGTAAATGCTTCATCCCTGGCAGTGTTCAAGGCCAGTTTGGAACAGGGCCTTGAGCAACCTAGTCTGGTGTGTGGTGTCCCTGCCCATGGTAGGGAGTTTGGAGCTAGATGATCTTCAGGTCCTTTCCAACCCTAATAATTCTACGATTCTATAAAACCATTCTATGTTTTCTTCTCTGTGATGACGAGCATTTCCTCTGCCTCTTTGCTGTGAGAAATGTGATATGTTTATTGCATAAGTAACAGAGCAATGAATATGTGATGGCTATAAAATAGACTTAATAGGATATTTAAAATCAAGGTATGATAGCAACTGGGAATGATAACTTCTGAATGGTGACCAGAAAGCATTGAGTTTCTTGCAGATCTTTCAGCACTTGGAAGATTTTTGAGAAATACTTCAGTGAGTAGGGTGGTAATTTCTTCTGATGACAGATCCCACAGGTAGTGAAGATGTCAAAAGTTGTTCTGTGCTATTTGAGGGGGCAAAAAGTATTTCTTTGTCTCTGCATTTTGCATAGTACACAGAGGAAATAAGGAAATACCTCTGAGGATTTTGGTTGGGAAACTGCCGAAGAGGTGAACAGAATCTATACCAAAGACATTTCTTCCTAGAACATTCCTTTCACATTACCCATGCCCCTCTGTCCTGGTTTCAGCTTGGATAGCGTTTATTTTCTTCCTAGTAGCTGATGCAGTACTGTGGCTTTAGTTTGAGAACAGTGCTGATAACACATCAATGTTTTAGTTGTTGCTAAGTAATGCTTACCCCAATCAAGTATTTTTCAGCCTCCCATGCTCTGATAGTGAGGTGAGGCACAAGAAGTTAGGAGGTAGCAGAGATAGGATGCCTGACCTGAACTAGACGAGGGGGTATTCCATGCCACAGCATGTCATGCCCACTGTAGAAACTGGGGGGAGTTGGCTGGGAGGGGCCAATCACTGATCTTATCGGACTGGGTATCGGCTGGCTGGTGGTGAGCAATTGTATCATGCGTCGCTGCTGCTTACTGTGTTGTTTGGTTTTTTTTTTTAACTTTTTTCTCTCTCTTTTTTTGTTATAGCCCTTTTGGTTATTATTGTTATTAGTAGTATACTGTAGTTTGTTTTAGTTATTAAACTGTTCTTAACCCATTGGTTTTTACCTTTTTTCTGATTTTCCTCCCCATCCCACTTGGGGAGGGAGAAAGTAAGTGAGCAGTTGGATGGTACTTAGTTGCCATCTAGGGTTAAGCAACAACACTCTCTCATACAGCTTGATGGCTTGGACTGAAGAATAGATGTGTATTGGAAAAAATATGTTAGCTGGTGGAGAGAAGTACTTTATCTATCAGGTTGTGTCCACTGTTCTGAACCATTAATGAGTGTTTAGTCTCAACCACTGAAAAGTGGCTTTGAAGGCTGAGTTGAAAAGCCAGCCTCAAAAGCAAAATGTTTAAATGTTTGACATCCAAGCTGTTGCCCCGTTGTCAGTCTTGCCCTTTCCCTGCAAAATCCCCACTATGTTCTGGGCCTTATACATATGGAAGGGTAATGGCAAGAACTAATAGAACTGGTACTGACAGACATGCAAAATATGAAGTGCTTATCAAAACAACATTTGACACATTACCATGTTATACGAAACCTTCTGTGGTAAGAACTAGGAGCTAGCTGGAACACTACCCATTTTTTCTCTCTAAGTAAGTGATCTGACAGGCCTAGGGAACATATCAATGACGCTGGAATGGAGGCAAGTAGGAGCTTGATTTTGTGAACCCTCTAAGTCGCAAAGCATCTATGAGCAATCAGTACCAGCCAGAAAGTAGTTACGTTAATAAATAACATGTAAGAAACTGATACAGAAATACAGATGTTATAACCTAAAGCTGGGGTGACTCTGAAATGGCTGGACTGCTGGAGTGCTCCTGAAATTGCATCTTTAAGTAAACCATAACTTACAGATATGTACAGGCTCAAGAACTCAACTGACACTATAACGTTGCAAGTATTTTGAGCTTGTATTCTATTTTTCCCTCAAGTTATGGAATTCTGTTGACTATAGATGGCTGAAAAAAATATCGACCCTTCCCTTGCTTCTGTTTATGGTCACGTCAATTCTAGCAGTTAGTGACTGCATTCTAGAAATATAAATAAGACTTTTGGAGAGGAAATAAAAGAAAATAGAAACACTATATTTATTTAGAGATTCATGGTTCACTTAGATCTTAAATATTATGCGCAGCCAGCTTAAGACACATAAGTATATAACAGAATTAAAAAAATAACATCAGAAAGAGTTTATCAAAGTATATAACAGCTTTTGTAGAAAGAAATGCCCACCAGGCAAAGACTGTCAATATAAAAAAAAAAAAAAAAGAAGAAGACAATAGATAGAATTATGATACAAGACAATGAATGAGACAGAATAAAGAATGACTTTTCACTCTTGAGCCGGACGACATAGGGGTACCCAATGAAGTGTGTGGGCAGCTTGCATAAAACAAACTAAATATTGTGTTACACAATATGTAATTAGATTATGGAATAGATTTCCTCAGAGTATTATAAAGAGAAAAACAAGAAGTGGCTTCATGAACAAAAGGAGTGTAGACGTAAGTTGAACAATACTACTTAAAAGCAAACTTTGTCTAAGGAAAAGACTGTAACAGAAGTAAACTGCAGGGGTGGAGGGGTGGACAGGAGGAAGGATCATTCTAAGGTTGTCCTATTTACTGGAATATGATTTTAGGCTTTTCTCTCTGAATACAGAAGAGCAGAGAGGAAATCAGCAGTGTGGGAATCCAAATAACCTCCTCAGAGAAAGCAATCCCTGCCCAAACCCTCCCCAGTCTATTTCAGGGAAGCCTTCACCCCTGAGTTAGCATGAAGCTTATGGAGTGCTTAGGGTAGGTAAAAAGGTGGGGAAAGGGAGCATTCAAGGTGTTTTAGGAAGAAACAAGTGTGGAAGCCTAGAGGAAGTAGGGGATAAAAGCCATCCATAAACAGGCATTTCGTCAATGCACTTGTCTGGCCATGTCTGGCACCTGGTCAGTACAGTGTGTCCCATCTTCTCATTAAACTTCATTCCTGATATGTCCAGGTACAGGCAACAAGCATTGCCAAGGATACAGGGGCCAGAGAGGCCAGTCTGGGTGTCTGAGCCCAACCTCTGAAAAGTCTGCATTGCACATGTGTATATATTTCCTGCTAATTGACCTTCATCCTGATCAGTCAGAGATGGATGCTGGATGCGGCCACTGTGTGATTTGTTCTTGAATGAGTTTGTTTGTTTCTATCTGTGTTGATATGTGCAGCCAGCTGTGTGTATGCGTGGGTATGTGCTGCATGTGTGTTTGCATTAGGAGTGCAGCCAATGTAATGCTCAGCCTCATTACTGGTTGGATGTAGTGCATGGAGCCATGGCAGTCTCACCTTTTTTGAACTATTAGGTTTGACCATCACTAGCCATTAGTTGCCATTAGTTGCTAACAGTAATGGAGTAAGATGGTTTTTCTTCTGACCCAGTACAGCAGCCCTGTACAGACAGTTAAAGATGAATTGCAAAATTTCAACAGCCATGCCTAACAGAAAAAAAATATAAAAATAATGTAATATACTGTCATGGGTTCAGCAGTAGCAGTCATTTTTCTCCTCGGTAGCTGGTGCAGCACTGTGTTTTTGACTTTCGGCCTGGGAACAGCGCTGATAACACCAATGTTTTTAGTTATGGC
>JANRGW010012680.1:645-31124 GCA_024733675.1 Psilopsiagon aymara | reverse complement strand
CAAGGGGTAACGGGTTCAAACTTAAACAGGGGAAGTTTAGATTGGATATGGGGAAGAAATTCTTTAATGTAAGGGTGATGAGGCACTGGAACGGATTGCCCAGGGAAGTTGTGAATGCTCCATCGCTGGCAGTGTTCAAGGCCAGGTTGGACAGAGCCATGGGTGGCATGGTTTAGTGGGAGGCATCCCTCCCCATGGCAGGGGGGTTGGAACTAGATGATCTTAAGGTCTTTTTGAACCCTAACTATTCTATGATTCTATGTAGCAGTTATATTGAGCATATGGCATGGACAGGACATGGAAAACCTTCAGCCAAAATGAGAAAGTTTCAAAAAACTAGTAACTTAAAGACTGAAAAATGCTTTCTTTCTGCCATGGCAAAACATCTGGTGTGGGTTGTATAGATGCAAATAGAATAACTTTAATTCTTCATTTCTGCAAAGCTTTTAAACATGTTAGAAAAAATTTGGTTTTTTGCACAGAAACCTTTGAGTAGCTTGAAGATAATTATGGAAGCTGGTCAGAATAGTGTGATGCAACAACTAACATCTTATAATCCGTGGAATAAGGAATCGATGCAAGATTTTGCTCAGACTGCTTTACTGTTGTGGTTTCATTCATAAGGTCCATCACAGGCACATTCCAGGCATCACTGTGGTGCCTGTGATTTATGTTCTTGCTCATCACCCTCCCCTCGCTTTATACTTTGACACTTTGAGATTAATGGATATGACAGTGACATTTCAATTAGAGCTTAGAGTGTGCGAATAATTCCCAACTGCTGGGTAGTTTCCTACTGTATTGTATACATGGATTTGATATTTTACTTATAGACACAGTGGAGTATACTCAGATGCATTTTGAACTAAGAAATTATGTGAGATAAGATATGTGTAAAATATGCTACAATATGTCAGATGTGTAAAGGGTTACAAGTATCTGAAGAGACTTTTTTTTTTTTTAAATCTTGGCAATATTCTAGGTATTTATTCTGATTTTTAACATTATATTGTTAATCTTTATAATATGAACTGAAGGAGATCTAAATGAAAATGTGATTACTTGCCAGCTTTTTTTTTCTTCTTCATTAAAAAGTATTCAGCAGTCCAACCAACGACACAGCAGTTAATGGGCAATGATATGTTAAAATCGGCAAATGCTGAAGTTCATAGTCACAGCAAATGGGTTGAGTAGTAAGTGGACTTCCAGGAAAGGAAAGTGGAAGGGAAGGAAATGATCTTGTATTGAATGCTTGGATTTCATCCTGCACTGCATTTCTATGCAAAGCAAACCAGAAAAAACTGGAAGCAATTGCTTTTTCTTTGCTTTTGCTCAAGAACATAATAGCATGAAGTGGTCTTCTCTGATGATTTACTAATAAAAAAACAACCCAAACAACAAAATAAACCAAGTTACTGTCTTTTTTCTCTGCTTCTATCAGTTCTTTGTTTTCTTTCCAAAATGTCCAAAAGCTTTCAGTTTGATTTCAATTTGTCCTCTTCTAATTGAAGTATTTCTTTACTTTTTCTACATATTTTGTAATTTATACCATCCAAATCTAGATACCTTATATCAGCTTTTTATCAAGAAATTAGAACTTTCAGAAATTATTAATTGATGGAAGAGTTACAAGTAATATTCAGCATTTATGTGTTTTAACATAACTGAATTGTGAAATAGAATTAATTGGCAGAAGGAGTTATGGTTGAGTGGGCATCCTTCTTCACCCAGACATGAATCTGTAGAGGGATGAAGAGGTTTTGGGTCCTGCCTATTAGTGAGCATGGGATAGTAGAGAATTAGTGCAAAGTAGGATGCAATGTACCTTGCTAAATAGCTCTAGTAGAGCTTCCTGCCAGCCCTTGCTCTTTCACCCACTGTGTGGAGAGCTGTAGTATGCAAGAGCAAGAGAGATCTTGACCCAAGTGCTCTCTGTTGAGCATACACGAAGGTGATCTCCAGGTGGGCATGCCAGAATCTGAGTAACCCAAATTCTATTTTTCCTTGAAAAGACACTATATTCTTCTCTGGAGGCCACTCCACTTTACCTGCTTCTTCTCCCATCTGGGAAGCCAAGTTAACTTAACTCAGTTGAGACCATCCTTCATCTGCCAGACACATACGGCAGCATGGGACTGAGGGGAAGCAGTGAGATCTTGCTGGGGACAAGGCTGGGGCCTGCTGCCTGGCCAGCTGGCAGCTCCCTCAGCAAGGCTTCTCTCTAGGCCTGTTTGAACAGCTGGAGCATCCAACAGGGCTGCAAAGTGGCTGACCGCTGCTGAGAGAGCCACCCGATTCTCCACTCTTCCTTTAAAAATACATTTGTAGCTTTGCTGCCCTGCCTATGAATCACTGCTATGAGGATGAGGTAAAACTGTCCTAATTTAGCTTTTCATCTGAAGTCAGGACTCCGAGCAGCAAAACTATTTGTCAGGGACCAGGTACTGAATTCCTAGACAGTGGAGAGGCACAAGCTGATGATGGCTAAAAGGTGGGGTTTTGAGAGAATAAAATGAAGAGGCCTGTTAACAAATCTAGAAGTGCATAGAAATTCAGTACAATTTACAGTTAAAAATGTCTTAAATTCTATTTTGGTAGACACAGCCTTTTTCTTAAGATATCCATTAGCACGTATCAATTCACGTATGCCCTGCATACAAAATCTGATTAAAAGATCAAAGCAAAGTATTCAAAAGAAAATGGACTGAAGTAATCTTTGCAATACTTAAATTTACCATTCTCATATACGTGTTACCTCCCAGCCTGGTTTTGTATTATTACATACTTTATTCATTAGATCCTACCTCCTGTAAATTCCCAAACTGCCTGTTGTAGGAGGTACATTGAGATTATGTATATATATAGTGGACACATATTGTGCCAGAGATCCTGTGCTATGTACACAGAAAAGGTCTACACAATATCAGCAAAGTGCAGAGAAAGAAGATGTTAACAAAACCCTTGTGAATAACAGATTAATGTAATGCATATTTTCAGCTTATTTTCCTGAGAAACATTGAAGTTCCTGATTCAAACTGCAAAGCAGCCAGTTGTTTGTTCCTGTATGTGACAGCTTAATGGTGGTCTTTGCATTTCATTCTCATATATTATAAAATTCCTGAATGCTGTCATACACATTAAAACAACCCACTAGCCAGCCCCCTACTCCTCCAAATCCTCTTTAAGCCTAGAATGAATGTAGAAGGTGAATATTTTAAAAGATGTACATATGACAATGTTTCATTACTATTTGGAAAAGGACCCTTAGGACAAAGACATTAAGAATGTTAATCCTGTTCTTATAATGTCTTCCTGAAATGCTATGCAGTAGAAAATATTTAATTAGCTTTGTAAAATTGTTAGCAAAACTTAAAAGCCCTGAGCTGAGGGTGGAGGGGGAACTGTCTGACTGTTGCCATAAGTAGATTATCTTTTTGCCCTTTGAACTCATGAAATTGTAATAATGAAACAAATTCTACTGTAGTCACCTGTCAAAAATGACCCAAATGTGAGAATAAATGGTTGTCCTGTAATGAGTGTCCCTGGTGTTGTGAATGCATTCATAATATAAAATTGTATTTAAAAAGAACAAAGCTGATGCAATAATTAAGTTTGGTTCTGTCATGGTTGCACGCTTCTTGTTCTGTAGTTGCAGTAGTAGTAGGTACTGTATAGACAAACTAAATCCTACTGGATTATTAGGGTAAATTCCAAATTCAAACCTTGATGAGCTGCAGAAAGGATGCAAATATTTGTCCTGTGGCAAGTAAAAGTATTCTACTATAGGAAAGTACTACCAAAGTATAAAGTGCCAGTAGCTAACATTTTGATGCAGGTCACACTTTTCATTTATATTCGCTTTTCAGTTCTAAAGCCATTCCTTTGCTGTAGAGCTTCCTTCTCCCAGTGCTACCATGGCGGAGCTGGAGGAGCTCAAATTCTAGTGGGAGAAGCAGGTCTCAGTGTATAAATAGAAGTTATACAGGATCAGATACAAATAAACCTTATGTTTCAAGAGTAGTATAGGTTCTCCTTCCTCATTTAGGGGATGTGGAAAAGACCCCTTCTGACCATCACACTTATCCTCCTTACTGGTGTGCTGCCACAGCTTACAACCCATGCATCTCTTTTTAGCTGTTTGGTATGGGGCATTGCTAAGAATTCCATGCTGTATTATGGTGTTCCTATTTTAAATGCCATGTTTGACTGACCAAGGGGGCCACCATCACAGTTTGTCTGTCTATGAAGAAGGGGTAATCCCAGTGGCCATGAAATACCTGCAGAAGACAGCCATGAAGACACGCAACCCTTTAGCCTAGGGCATTCAGAATGGTGCTTTTATAGGCCTGGAGATCTTTTGTTCTTCTGCAGGTTGGTAGTTGTACAGACTTTCTCTTTTGCGTTACCATAGTACAAGTAATAAATTCTACCTCTACTGGTATAACTTCTACTCTGATATTATATTCATCTATTACTAAGCTATCATAGATATTCTGAGATGGTCTTAGTAGCTTCTTCTACCTCTTAAATAAGAATCTTTATTTTCATTTAGAGTTGCATTCCATATAATAATTTTTAGACTCTTGGGTAGTCTATTTGAATTCATTAGATTCCTTGAAGTTGAAAGCATATATTTAGAAGTAAATGACTAAGCCCATTATTTTACTGTCCTGTTAGCTCAGACACCAATATCTTTCTGGGTGTTGCTTCCACTTGACGATACAAATTTTCTAACTAGCCATAAAAAAAAAAAAACCAAACAAACAAACAAAAAAAAAAACCAAAGCCAACAAAAAACTCCCAAAACCAAAATATCAAAACCAAACTAATAAGGATTTCATATTACTTTTGAATATGAGTAGGAATCCATGCAGCACAGTAGAGTTGAGCACTGGATCTGCTGCGATGTGAGGCACTGGGTGTTTCTGCAAGTGTCTTTGTTATTAATACATGACTTGGAGAAGAAAAACAAAAACTATATATTTTAAGTTTGACAATTATCAATAATTTCCTAATTTAAACAAACAGCTGTCCTTTTTCATTACCATAAGTGTTACCATTTTTTGTATTTTTAGTATAGTATTGCCTTCCAATTTTGCAGGGTATTTTTGAGTTCAAGAAGAGCAGAAGTTCATTATTAATAAACTGGCTAAAAGGCATGAACAGACATTTCAGGTCTGCTCTGACTTTGGCATGTAGAGCTTTCTACCTGTTGTCTACACATTAAACAAACTCCCACCTTAGTGTTTGTCTTTTATTGCTGTTTGGCCAGAGATGGGGTTTTTATAGTGCAGATGCTGTAACAAAAGCAGATGTTTGAAAATATGTTGACAGCCATGGAATTGGTATTATTTTGAAATTCTTCAGTAATCGTTCACCCCAGGCAAAAAAAAAAAAAGATGTTGGTTTCTTTGGTTGTAGCCATACTACTGAGCTAGAACTTTAAGCAAAATTCCAAATAATACTCCTAAATCTATTTTTGGGGATTATTGGAAAAATGATCGAAAAGTTGTTTGTTGGTTTGGCTGGGTTTAATCACTGTGACTTATTAGTTTAATCTATGATTCTAATATTCTAATGTGTTTCTATCAAACTAGATTTATTTTAAAACAAGTTAGCATTTTTATTGCATAGAGCTTGATATGCTGTTAGATTTTTTTTTTAATCTACCTCTTTAATATTTTTAACCTTTCTTTGCAGTGTTTGCTAGTTCTGAGCCTGTGCCCGGATTCCAGGGAGACACCCTGCAGTTAGCTTTCATCGACCTCAGACAAGTAAGACACTAGTTGTTGTTTTTTATCCTGCTAATTTCCCCTTTTGACCAATGCTGAAGTTATTAAATTCAAGAACCTTTCATGGTTTTGCATTCCCATGTAATTAGTTTTGAGAAGTGGTTATTTGAAGTGTTATTAGTGGCACTATTCCCTGTAATTTAGCATAAAACTCTTTCTCCAGTGTGTTGTTAGGGGGCACTGTGCTACTGGTGGTACTGTTGCATGTATATAAGATAAAATTTTGGCCTTGGCAATTTTGTAAAGATACTGTGAGGCCTTTTTCGTGAGTGTACATGTTACCCTGGTGTGTGCTGGCCTGATTCCACTCTGAGCAGTTGCTTCTGTCTACAAAATGCCCTGGAGAGCAAAATCAGGCATGCTAATATTTTGCATTTCCTTTTCTTAATTTGCTACACAGAATTCTTCTAAACTATTAGAAAAACAACACTATTGCAGCTGGCTGATCTTTATATCAAATTTAATTTTAAATTCCTTAATACTGGAAGCACTTTTCCACAGTACTTACCAAAACAAAGGTTTTTCCAAACTAAAATCTATTTGTCTTAATTTCACATAGTTATTTCTATTACTTGCTCTCTAAATTCTGGCACTATATCCACCCATAAAAATTCATTTTCAAACCCTTTCATATTTGAAATAAGCTTTTAGAAAGGATTTATTATCTCACAAGGTTGCGAGTATAAGTGTCTTTTAAATAATGAAATGAATTGTAAACTACACATGGAGGGTCTTTAGTTTTCTGCAGATGTTAGTGATATTTTTCAGCACCATTATGAGCCTGTCAAAGTCATCAGAAGAGAAACACAGAAATAATTCTGTACCAAATTATCTATATAATAAGAATATTTTTGCTTTTAATAGCTTAGTAGGTTTTTTAACAGCAAGATTATGAAAAGGCATTTCAGAAGGAAAAATTCCTGAGGCAAAAGCATTCCAGTTTCTCCTAGTAGTTAGACAGGACTTCATTAAAGTGTCTTTTTAAATGAAAATGTTAGAAGGTGGAGTTGTCTGTTATATTCTTACATTAATATGATGATGAACAATATCTACAGTGGGATAAGTGTGGGCTATGCAAGGAGTATGCAGGGTTGTGGCCATAGAATTTGTTCATGTGATACTTGTGTGTTAGAATTCAATATGTAATGATGTACTCTGCCAGACTTCAAATGCCACAAAGTCTTGCCTTGACTAGCAGCCTTCGTCTTCTGGATTCTTTTTTATTCCTCTTTTATTATCAATGTTAGAAGTGACTAAACATCTTCAATTTGTACTAAGTCAGTGTAGTTGAGGGGGAAAGGATGTTGAGAGATTTTGGCACCATTCCTGTCATCCACATATGTGATATAAATCCTTGCATAGCCTGTATTTGTTTCAAGGAAAAATGTGATTTCCAGCTATGCAGGAGGACAGGTTGTGTGTATACTTGCTAGAGGAAATAGATATTATTTTTTTTTAATGTTTTAAGCACCAACTATCAAGCATATCACATAAATAGGGGTTATGTTGGTTATGATAGCTTTCAGTTTATGTTAGCAACTTATATTTAGAATTTTCTTGATGCAAGTAATGCTTTATAGAGGATGCTCTGTATGCGGTGGGAATCTCATCGATTTCAGATACTTTATAAACAGCAAAAGTCTGGGCAACTGTCTTTATTGGGTTGCAATTGGAGCTTATAGGTACAGAATAATTCTGGTACATTTGTTTTGGTTTTTACTATATTTTCGTGTGCCTCACCAAAAGGTATTGCAAGCACACATTAAAAAAAAATGCAATTTAGTAAGGATTTGCAGTGTTTTCCCTCTCTTCCTTATTTGTGATCCATTTTTATCTTCCTAGGGCGGATGACAGTTCTTTTCAAGAATACTTAGAAAGGCAACAGAGCCTTTTTCAGAAAGTTCTTATAAAAGGTCATGCTTCTGTTTTTTAGTTTGAATTTGATACTTCTTCATGAATTGCAGGATATGAAAGATAAGGAAGTAGGTCCAGTGGTCAGGTTTTACCTGCCCACCCGGACTGTGCCCTGAGGTCAAACTCCTGATATTGGCTGTTTGGTACAGAGGAGCTGATGACAGGTAGGGGCTGATACAAGGGGGAAAGCTTGAACCGTATCAAAGCTAAAAGGCAGGAGATTTGGGACTCAGTGAGAGACTGTAGCTAAAAGATGGATCAGCAGGATTGCCCTCTTCTCAAAAAGCAGCTGACCTGCAAGGGAAAAGACTTTATCGTCCTGCCAATCACATGGTTGCTAATGGAAGCCAGTTATCTCAACAACAGCTTACTCTCTGTTGTATTAGGGCAATGTGTAAGATTAATGAGGATTGAGTAGTAGCATATTGTAGCACATTTTACTAAAGAAGTAAAGTCACTTACAAGGAATCAGCTTGGAAAACAGAGAGGAAGAGCTACACTTGGATGATTACCATTGGGGGAGAAGTAGGTTTGAAAAGAATTGCCATAGATATTTTCATCCTAACAGTTCCTGCTCCTGTCTTTCTCTGAAGACAATGTACAGACAGCATGTTGTCCCCAGAAAGCCCACTTTCTTTCTTACTTCCACAGACATAGAAGAGCAAACAGAAAGAATAACAGCTGGCATGAGAAAGACTTGCTTCTAAGAAAAGAACAGTAGTTAGGAGTAGGGCTCTAAAAGACCAGGAATCATGAAGTGACAGGCACTTACCAATGTCCCCTTTAACAAGCTACCTCTTTCTCCATATACTATCCCCTCTTAAGCTCTGGTCATACTTAACATGCTCCTTAAAGATCTCAGTAATCTCTAGAAACTCTAGCCAGTAAAGATTTTTGTGCTATTCCCATAACCATAGTATCTCAGCATCTTACACTGGTGACTTGGTGTGGTTGGTTAATCGTGCATAGTGTATACTGATAGAGAATCGCATGGCCTTGATCATCTAGAAACTTGCAGCTCCAAATGGCTTAGCAGTTTCTAAAGCAGCAAGCAGCTGTAAAGAAAATTGGAATAGATTCATGGTTCTGTACAGCTGCAACAATTGTGTCATTCCTCATGCCACCTGTCTGAGTGTATAACCTGAGGTCATACCTATGTGCACCCTTTCACCTCACTTAAAGTCACTGAGGGTTGGGCCACCTCAGCAAGTTGATTATCAAAGTGTCATGTGCTGCTCTAAAGAGACTGGTCTCTGGCATCTTGTGAAGATGACTCAACTCTCCCACGACTTGCATCACTCTCTGAAGATAATTTTTTGCTACTGTCTATATAGGGAGCCTGGGTAAATTGTGCAGTGGCCCAAAGTGAGATGGAATAAACTGGAGATTTTTCTACCAATTCAGATCCTAGGTTGATTGGAATTAACCTTCAAACGTAAACAGGTCTTAGTTTGTCCTACTAAAATTACTCTCTGAGGAAGCTCAGCCTACAACATGGGTAAGTTTTGGCCTGGCTGTGCTCTGTCCTTCACTGCCTAAAGACTAGGGTTACAGTTCTGGAATGTGAGGCAGTTTCTTGGGTATACTGGGCACTTAAATACTGTGAGGAGAAGGGCCGAATCTTACAATTTGTGCCTTACTCTTTGGAGAGCCAGGATAGTATGTTGCAGTCAGGAACAATAACCTTGTGGTAGCCTGAGAAGTCAACAGTTGCTGTCCTAGAGCAAATTACTTGATTCTTAACAGAATGGATGGTAACAAATGCCTTTTCTTGAAATGAAAATTGTCTGCAGAGTTATAACCTAAGCTGCAAATGCAGCATGGCTTTTTTTCACTTTTGACTTCACAAGTTTTTTCTAGTGTTTCTCTCTGCCATGAGTGCTACTTCAGATTCAAACAGGTCTTCTACTGTCTGATCCCAGCTAGCTTGATGGTTGTAGAATTGCCTTATTTTACCATGGGTGAGGAGAACTGTGTCTTATCTGTGTCCTTTTGGCTCTTAAGTACATGTTGTTAATATCCTTCAGTTGCTGTCAGTATTGGTCCTGGAACAGGCACAGCTGTCTCAAGTGAACATAATCATATGCTGTCAGGAACTCCAGAGTTAAGCAGCCACCGTAGCAGTATCTCCACCACATGGTAACATAGAGCTTACAAGTTGTTTATAGTGTCCCCCAGTTTGGGAGACCAAGGGCTGTGATAGACAAGGTCTCTAAATTCTGAGTAGGTATGGAAGAAAATTCTTGATGATTTCAGTGGTTTCTCTTAACATTTTGCTAACATTAGGGATAAATTAGACATAAAGTCATAATGTGATCAGTGTGATTAATAATGTACCATGGAAACATTAGAAAATACATTTTTGTCAAACTTTTGTTTATGATATGTGTAAATAAGCATGTAGATAAGCACTTCTATGAGCTCAAGTTACTGGTAATACACAATAGTTATTCCTTCCAGATATTGATACCTGATTTTTAAGAGTATAACATATTATCATATGATTCCAAAGCATAAGGGGGAACATACTGATAGTTTCTTGGGTTGCTTGTCCTTTTACTTTCTGATACATTTTTCTGGTGTATTGTTGGTGAGAAATATTGCTAACTTTCTGAGCTCTAGTGCTGCATAAAACAGATGTAAGTTTATTTGAAGGGGGAAATTCATACTAGTACACAATATACTCCTTCTCTTTCTTCTTTGCTTCTCTTTCATCACTGATCATTGATACTGTCCTGGTAAACTCAGAAGTAACTCGTTATAGGTAGGAACTGTGTAACAGATCACTGAACTTCAATTGCAGCCATGGGATTGTCTGCCACTAAAGGCAGGCTGACAGCTCAGTCTTCCCCACTGTTTTGTTTGCAGTGTTTAATTTGAATTCATTTCCTGTGGCAATAAATGCATTTCAGCTCTGGCTTGTCTCTTATTCCCCCAACACACAGCATGCCAAAGCTCTCATCACCTGTGTTTCCTGTGGATAATTCTCTTGAACCCTTCAATAGACCTCAGAAAATAAGTTGCAGGCTGTTGCCGAGCCTATCCACCATTACTCTTGGAGGTGTAAGGCTCTAAAGATGCATTGTGGCTTCCTGCACAGGCTGCCAGCCCACACAGTGCCTAGGCTTTGAAATTAGTAAGGTACACCCACCCCTGGCCTCTACTCCAAAGAAGAGTCTTAGGTTGAAAAAATATGAGGATTTTCCCAGATGGAAAAATCCCTAACATTTTGTTTAGGAGTAAGTCTTAAAAACTTCAGGGTTTCAAGATAAAAGTAAGCCTCTTTTTCATAAGGCAACAGTTTGAATTTTTAATTAGCAAGTGTAGAATATTTCATCTTTTGCTTCCTGAGGGAAATGGTTGTTGAGACTTTCATCTTCACAGAGGCTCTTTCACAATGCTTACTGATCCCTTTCCCCTCTCCATGCACTCCCCAGCTTCTCTGAACAAGCAGAGGGGCATGTTACTTCTGTAACATGAAGCCCAGCCTCAGGGTGCTATGTAATGGGATTTGTGCTTCTCTAGTTTTCAGTGCAATGCTGCTTATTCAGCTAAAGAAAAGGAGCTCAGATTTCAGACAGCAGCAAAACATGAGTTGCACCTCTGGATTTCAGACCATAGATCCTCACTCTGCTGGGGGAGGAAGGCGATGCCTTTCTCTTCTCCATAAATTGACTCTAAAACAGAAGGAGGGCTTGAGGTACACTGTGAGTAGAACAGAGACACTTCAAGGCTCGATATCATATATTTGCATCATACAGGGGTAACATGCGTATGCATACCTGTGTGCAAAATGGCAAAGTTATTTGAGTATGACTGCATGCTAAATGTGTGTTATCTGGCTCGCAGGGGACACACAATGTCATTTCAGAGTGTTATGTTCTTACAAGTAAATGAAAATTCTTCACACGAACATGACAATTTATTTCTAAGTGTTTATATTCCCCAATGGAATCTCTTACTTTTGATTTCTCCTTTTCAACTAGATTTTGTGAAGCCTGTAGGTAATCTTAGTAGGTTCAGATCACAAGTTGTGTGTATGGATATTTGTGAGGAAGATCTCAATCAGTGCTCTGTACACAGAAACAAGCCAGCTCATTACTGGGATGGGGTTTATACCTGCCAGCTGTTAAGAATTAGGAAGCTTTGGAAACAAATGCACAGAATTATCAGTGGGGAGTCAAAAGTAAGCATGGCTTTGGATACACTATCTTAATAAGGATTTGCAGAATCAAAGCAGGATGGCAAGTCAGTCATTTCCTGGCAGTAGGTATTCCTGCCCTGTTACTGCCAGGAACTAAGAGCACGTGCCAGGTATTAGAAGTATGTGTGTTCTCTGGGACATTAAATCACTCATCAAATTCAGTGCAAAACAGATTATATCCAGTTCAACATCTGAATGTCCCTTTTTCAGTAAAGAAGTGCAAAGAACATGCTGATAGTGTACTACATTTTCCTCTAGATACTCCCTGACAATAAGGGAGCATACCTGAAAAGAGGTTTGAAGAACTCAGTCTACAAATGCTGTTACTTACCTTCAGTATCCCTATCAATATCTTACTTATCTAAAACTATATACATATAGCTGTATGACTACAAGATAAACTACTCCATCTATGTCCAAAAACTGTACCAATTTCTCCAGAGCAAAGTATAGTAAATTGAGCACAAAAGACTGTGTGGTGAAAGGTACAATGCTTAAACTGAATGCCATCTTCTAATTGACGGTAAAGAATGCTATAGGTGCCTAAACCATGAAAGTTATATAAAAAAAAAAAGAAGAATTTCTTCTTGTTTGTTTAAGCTAGTCCATATAAGGGATAATATTCCCTTATCCACTTACTGAACCAGGTATACATAAGAAGTAGATGACCTGACAAGAAATCTATACTGTGTATTTAGGAAATTACAGAACTCATGAAATGCTGGCTCAGTTTGACTTAGAGACCTGCAGATAACAGCCTTTGCATGAGAACGTGTGCCTTACTTGGACAAAAGGTTGGAGTTTTTGTGGTTGTTAGGTGAATTTATAATTTTTTGAACTGAGATAGGAAATAGTATTTATTGATCTCATTTGTCATGTGCAGGTGAAACATTTGACTTCTTAAGAGCAGGAATTCTAGCTTCTAAATGCTACAATCAGAAAAATTACTAATTTTGCTGGAGAGGTTGATCAAACCAGGTGCTACAAAAAAACCTGTAAAAACCAAACCCAAACATAAAAGTAAGCAAAATTTACTGTCAAGACTATTTAGATGAATGTATCTGAGTCCCTATCTGAATGCTACCAACTGTAACATTTAAGCAGCTTTCAGCTCTTCGTAGTTATTAGTACTTTCACAAGAAATACTTAATAAATTGATTCAAAATCTGTTGACCTGTTGTTACAATGGAAACTTTGTATCTCCGGAAAGCTTTCTCTTCAAGAAAACTCATCCCATAGTGACAGAGGAAATTCCTGTAAGATCATGACCTAAATGGCACTAAAATTGTGTCTGTAGTAGCTGAAGTGCCTATCTTGATTATACCCTGTCCATAATGCCAGAACCCAAAGGGTTTACTTTTCTTGGGCTAGACACTAAATTTCTTCTTCAGTAATTGGCATGCTATGTATATGGAAGAGTACTTATGAAGCAGTCATTTTCAAGGATGTTATAAGAGAATGCACTGGTGAAGGTTTTATTCTTTTGCTGAAGGACCTTTTGGTAGAAAAGTTTCAGAAGTTTCACTTTCAGATAATTTCTTAATTAACAGATCTCTTGCTTGAATTAGAAAAAATTGATCTATGTGCCTACTGTATTTGCAAACTCCTGCTCATGATTTCTTTGGGCCACTGATATGCATCCCATTCAGTGGAAGTTACTTAGTGTTATGAAGTTCCTCTATAGTTTTCTTCTGCTGGCAGTTTTACTCTCTATCTGATCCTTGCCTTTATCTTTGTCACGTCAGAAATGATGTAAATGCAAGGAAGGAAGATTTGGGTGCCTGACTTTCCTGAAGTTTGTGAATGCGTTCTATCAAGCTGTTGTCTTCCCACTGACAGCCAGTTGCTGCAGGATCTCTACCATTGTGTCTGGGCCCTTCTGTAGCCCTGAGCTGATGGATGGAGTTCAGTTTTGGAGCCCCCAGCTCCCCAGGACTTCCTCTGAATCCTGTGGGTGGTATGTGGTTCCTATTGAACAACACAAAAGAAGAAAACTATTGTTTTCCTTCAAGTTACTTGTTATTTGTATTCTCTTAACATCTATGAATCCTAGTCTCCCCGTCAGGGAGCCATGGGACTGGTAACTGCATTAGCATATTCAATAATTTCTGCCCCAAAATTGCTTGTATCTTCCAGCCTTAGCTAAGCTGGTAGTATCACTGGTATGTAGTATGTGTCAGGCAACACTTCTAGCCCCTTGATCCTACAGATTTCCCTTTATTACTTTTTCAGTTGTATCAATCAAGATTTCTTCGCTAAATTAGCTGTCCACCATAGGCAGCAGGCAAAATATCCCATTTTTTAACTTTTGCTAGTTCCTTCTGTGAAAAAGAAAGGTAGCCCATCTCTTCTTTGGAAGTCACGACAGGACAATTGCAAAATCCAGCAAAATCAAAGGAATCACAACAAGAAAACAGAACAATAATAGCATAAAGAGGGAATTGTGTAGACCTAGTATAGCAAGCAGTTGAGTGAGTGAAATGTAGTTAATGAATTTTTATTCATTTATGTCATGGTGTCGTAGAAAAAAAGAACATATCTTCAAAAGTGTTGGTACAATATGTACCATAATGGGACACTGATCTTCAGTTGGGTGTTTTAGTATTTCAGGAATACAAATAAAAACTATTGTTCAGACTGATTGCTTCAGATAAGTCAGTGAAATCTGGGAGATGAAACCTTCATATTTTCTTTCTGTTAGTACAAAGATACTAACAGCTGGCGAAAGAAATAATTGTATTTCATACTGTTATGTAAATAATTGTTTTCTGAATGAAGTGAACTAATAGTATGATGAGCAATATGACTCAACCAGCATTTTCTTAGGCACAATTTTATATTATGCTGGCTTATACCATGCTAACTTGTATGGGAGTGTCAGGTTTGGAGCAATTTGTCATCTTACAAGTTGCACTGTTCAAAAGAATATTAAAATAACAAATGAAGTTTACATGGAAGATTCACACATTGGTTATGTTTTAGAACCTAAAGGAAAACTCCTGGAAAAGATTTTCCCTAGTGCATTAGTAGCAAAGGAAGCTGTGCAACTTAGAAGACACTTCAATCATAGAAAGAGTGGTGGTGGTAAAAAAATGAATGAATAAGAACAGAAATGCCAAGAAATGCGGGGAAAAAAATGTAAAAAGAGGGGTAGATAGGAAGAAGTAGATTATGGGGAGAAAAGAAGAACTTCAAGGTATGGGACGAAAGACAAAAAAGTTCAGTTCCTATCTATAAATGTACTTCATTGTTCTTATCTTTCTGTTTCTAAGTTTATAATTTTCCATGGTTTATGCTGAGACTAATTAAGAACATTCCTTTTTTAAAAAATAGAAATTTGAAGAGATGTTTTTACCCAAAGGGAAGAAAGGACAGTTCATGGTGTATGAAGTCCATGAAAACCCGATTGGGTTGCCTCATTCTCAGGAGAGCACAAGCTTTTGTGGTTTCCACGGTGTGCCTCCAGGAAATTGTTCCAGAAGGACACACAATTAGCCAACACTCTTCCAAAGTTCACAGTGTAACATGATGCATTTAAACCAGAGGACAGTTTTCATCTTTCGACCCTATGTCAAACATGTCAGTTGAGTAGCTTACCTGGGATCCACAGGGGAGCTTTGGCCATCAGGTATTTTCCCATAGAAAGCAATATGCAGTAGCAGACACACACAAAAATACAATTTTAAAACCTGACTTTTTTTTTTTAAACTAACAGAAAAAGTGCTGAGCCAGCCTTTGCAAGTGGGACAACTCAATGCACTCAGATTCTTCTTTCTTTTTGCCATTCTAAAGTTTAAATAAAAATCTTTGCCCTTGCTTAGGACCTATGAGAAGGACATTAAAATTGGCTCTTTCATTTTGACCACTAACAACATATTGAGCCCTGTGGAAGCATTGATTTCATAGTATCATTGAAATGCACATCCAAATGGTAGCTTTGGGAATGGTTATATGTTCAGTACAGTGCCTAAGTCTTGTATCCATAGACAGAGAGGATAGTTTTGAAAGTTCACAGCAAACCAAAAAAATACTGAATCATTCCTAGACAGAAGCACACCGGTAACTGGGGGGACATGGGGAACCTGTGTAACTGGTAGATTAGAAAGGCAGAAGCTGAAAACTCGAATGACAGTGTAAAACAGTCCCTGTAGCTTAATTAAATAAAACCAATAATGCGATTTAAACTTCTTTGAGTTAAAATTACTTTAATAAGGGTGTTAATTACTAGGGGATTAACACTGCTTACATGTGATAATAGATGTGGTCAGTCAATAAAGGGTGAGAATAATGTTCGTTTAAGAAGCAAAAGAATCTAGCACAAGATTACTCACCGGAGAGGGATAACATTTCAAAGTGGCAAGTAAAATCAGAGGAAGAAGTTTTCAAATTGCAGGAGGCATTAGAGGCTGAATTGTGCTGTCCTTGCTCAGCAGAAGTTTGACATATATTGGGATCAGTTGGAGCTAAAACTTGAAGAGCAGTGATTACAAATGACATATTACTAGTTTGGAATTATTCTGTTTTGCAGAGCACTGTAACAGTGTTTCAGATAAAACATTTTCAGAAAATATTGTCACTTGAGAAGTGAGGAGAAAAGGCATGTTCTAAAGGAAAAAGGTCAACTTCTAAGGAGAATAATTTCTTGAAGACATGTTTCTTAGAAAAGACATTAAGGAGAAAGGGCTTTCATTAATATGTCTGCAAACACAGCAGCAGGAGAAGAAAGAATTTTTGCAAAAAGCCAACAAAAACCAAATTCTGAGTTATCTGGCTTTCTTGTTAGTGCAACTTAATGGGCTCAGAAGCCTCTGTTAAACCAAATTGTCTAGACAAGAAAAACAAGAAGAAGTCTAAGGATTTTGTATGGACTGAAGTATTTGATAAAACGTTTTTAGAGTCATTTGATATACTAAACGTGGAAGTAAACGTCTTCTAGTAGCTGAAGAAAAAAAGTGAATGTTCTCTGAGAAAGATACAAAACTTTGTTTAGTGATTTTGGCTTTGCTTTTAACTTGTCTATATTTACATTCCTGAGCTACCAGTTGTGGAATTCTTTGTCCAGTGGTTCCCAGGTCTAGCACAGCTTTCACTAAGAGATGTAACTTCATCTGCTATGAAGGGTGGTTATGCAGCCGTACCTCAATGCACTACTTTGGAAGAAATAGCTATTTGTTTACAGTAAACTCATGATGGGCACATCTGTAGGTGTCTGTGCCTTATGAATTGCTTTGTAGTTTTGTTTCTGGATGCAAACAAAATGATGCTGATTTCTGGCCTATTATGCCTTTGATTTCAGTGGCTTTCCGTGTATTCTAACTTGTCACCCAAGATCAGCTGAGATACTTTATTGAGCAGTTGCTATATTTGTATCTGCTTCCAGCAGAGGCTTTTCAGAGAGATGCCTTGTAAATAGAATACTGAGGCCTTTGATGACCACCTAAGAGAAAAATCAGGAGCACCAAGATGCTGATTTTTATATTTTAGATCTGCAGCTTTTTGAGAAACACTCAAATCTTAAAACTAAACCAAACAAAACAGTCATAGATGGAAAAACAATTAGACTGTTGTGTTGAATTAGACTGTTCAGTTGTGTTGAATCAGACTGTTCAGTAGTGTTGAATCAAACTCTTTTCCCTTACCTGTAGAACTCCAGGTTACCTCAGTGGAGATGATGTGTTTCATGGACCTCTGTGGAAACCAAATGCTGCAGATTCAGGAGGCACTTACAAACCTTATAGACTTGATGTGTATTATCCTGTTAGATTGGAAGCCTCAATCTCTGTAACAATGTAATTTCAGTATATTTCTTAGATGTAATTTCCTCAGGTGTTTGGTCTAAGTAAGGATATGACAAGAAATAACTGGAAAGCTAGAAGAAGGAATTATCCTGTTCTACCACTGAATTACTAGTTCCCAGTCATGAGGTTGTCAGCTTCTTGGGTCAGTTCTGTAAGCTGCAGATTCACACAAAGAGCTAAAGTCTTTGCCTCTTCTGTGAGCACAAGGCTGATGCTGTGTAGCTGTGCCATATTTGCTTGTCTTCCCATAGGCATCGATTTACATTTGTATGCCAGGACCATGTATCTAAACCTCCTTCCTTCAATCCTAGATGTAATCAGACTGAAATTTAAACTTGCATTGTAGTTGTGCTTGGGCAGACTATCACTGATGTTTAATTCTAGGGTACAGCAGCCTGACTTTATAGATTAGATGTGCATGTATACAGGGAGAGTTTGAATTAATGAGTTCAAACTAGCATTTGTCAGATAATGACTTTCCGTGGTATCACTTCTGGTGAGACTGCATGCATCTAGAGTTACTCACAGGGATACTGCTAAATGTTAAATATGACAAATGGGACAAGAGTGCTCGATTCCAAAGCACAGTATGGAAGTTGAAGTGAATATGTTTTGTTTAAATTTTACTCCAGTTAGATGATTTGTAGTTAGTCCCACCTTCTCTCAGAGAAGGAGGCTGAAATCTAATTTTAACATTAGATTTTGAAGTTTTTGAATGTATCTGGTTAGTGAAACACCTCAAATGGATTTTTACAGAAAGGATTGAGACAAATGATACAGTTCTAATCTCCAAGAAACTTATTTTAAGGTACTGGACACATCAAGCGCTTTTTATAGCATTATTGAATAACCAGTTTAGAGCAATCCAGTTATAACTATATAACTGTAACTATCATGCAGCTGAAGGACCTGCTTATAGAGAATTTATGTTTAAATAAACTACACTGTAAAAGTTGCCTCTTCAGTTAATAATGGTTTGGGTAAATGTCAGTGTTTCAAGACTACTGGCAAACCCATCTCTAAAAAAGACAAACCAAAACAAAAACAGAAGTCAAATGAAAATGACAAATTTAACTGTACTATCTTAAATGCTTTATAATCTTAACAGCTGAAAATTGTATTTTCAAAGTCTCATTCAGGTTAGAGGCAGATGCCCTGTTTTGGGGGACTGCACTTGTTACCCCAGCATGCCATTTGAGCGTGTATGCCTTCGCATCAGAACCTCAAAACCAGGAAAAAAAAAGGTGAATGACCTGGCCATTGCATAATACACAATTTTTAATCCACACAAGTTTTACCATTGACATAGTTTTATGCTTTGTCTGAAGGGACTTTGTGTACAGGCTAACGGGCTTGACAGGAACAATTTGGCCCGAGCCTGTGCCCTCTGGAGCCTGACTGTCTGCCAGGCTCCAGCTTTTCAAACTCTTCCCTGTTCTTAGACTCAAAGGACAGTTCTTTTGCTACTAGTCCAGCTTATTCTTTAATGATGAGGAGCAACGCACGTCATAATAAACATTTGCACTGTAATTAAATCTCCTTTGAAGAGGTATTACTTGTTGGTATATTGTGTATTGCACAGGGTCTAGCTATTTGTATTTGCTTCAGTGACTATTTTTCAGTGACTTTCTTAGATGTTACATCTTGGGCTGCTTGAAGGTTTAATGGTATTTGTAAAAATTATATGTTGAGAGTGGTTTTCTGGTTATGGTAACAGCAATAAGCTTGCTCATGTGACTTCAACAGCAAGCATTTTAGTTTGTAAGCAGGCCTAAGTTTATTTGAAGTGCAAAGAATAATAAAGAATGTATTTGGGCTTGCTTATGAATATAACAAGGCGTCTCACAGAGTGTACCTCAAGGTCTGGATTTTTGGAAAGAATTCTGCCTTTTGGAAGAATTTAGGTTATAAAGGATTTATTTGAATACAAATAACTTCTGTTTTTTCTTAGCATAACAAAAATTCACAGTGGTTCAGCTGTCATAACCTTTGAGTTTACACATCATACTTTCATGGATGTGTTAAAGATTGTATCACGGTGTTCAAGATAGTGACAGATATGGTTTTCACTTACAAATTTGAAACAGATGGAAGCATCTACATATAAAACTCATTCATGTGAACATGTAAATGTCTCAAATTTAGGCACAATTTCTGAATGCATAGTGCCTTAAAAAAAAAAAAAAAGCATGTTCTAATGCAGTGGCTTAAAAACTGAAAGACACTGCCTAACACAAACTATCCCTCCTTTGAAAATCCAGAGCTCAGTTTTCAAAGCATTGCCTAGGAATTTAGCCTGCGACCCCCATTGACACTAATGGGAATTGCATAGCTAAGTCTTCATAACATCACTTTGAAAATGCATTTGTTATACCAATCCAGAAAAAGGGTAGCATAAACTATAGGGAGACATTCACAGATCAAGAGATCAATTTACACTTTGAAGTACAAGACCAATGTGTGTTATTCCAGTCATGTGGTCAGTAGGGGGGATTTTAAAATTCACCACATTCACAAAATAGATCACCAGGAATAAATAAAACAAAATATTTTGGCAAGTGGCAGGCAGACTTGCTAACCAGGCTAACAAGATATTTGTCAGCAGTAACAAACACCTACTGATTAAGTGATAATTGCATTTGGTTGGTACGGTGTTATTCTACAGTCAGAGCAAATCACTTCTTTTCCATTGTGAGCTGGACTTGGGTATCTGTATTTTAAACACTGCTGTTACTCTGGGACCAGGAAATGTTTAGAGTGTCTTTGTCCACTTCTGATTCTGGTCTTTCTTGTTTTAGGTCCAACCTAGTAAGTGCTTTCATGGTGTGCATGCTTTAATAAATAGGGAGATAATGTAACGTTTGGTGAACTCATGGGGGTGTTAACTCCATGTTAATGGCGGGGGGGGGTGGGGGTGCTGTTAATTTCGTTGGAAGTAGTGTATACCTGTGCAGTATATTCATGTGTACTTGTGCATAAGCAGAGACTAAAAAGAAAGTGGGTAGAAAGAAAATGTTGTCATTGTGTAGCTGTGTTACTGCTGCTCTTACAAGTCTCAGTTGTGGACCATGGCCCCATTATATTGGGCAGAGGATAAATAAGTGTTTTAACAAAAGGAAGACAGTGCTGCCTCAAATTTCACAAACCAGTGAAACTATAGCTCCATTGAAAGGTTAATGTTATCTCAGGAATTATGAAACAATGATTCTGGTTGACAGGCTTGCTCTTAGGTCATCAAACCCATTTGTTGTTCTGAATATGAGGGATGGTGTGTAGGTACAGTGTGTGCTCCTTGGGCTGCGTAATGCTGAAGAGTTGAAGACTGTGAGTGGCTTATGTGAGTGTCTAACAAACACTGTTTAAAGTTAAAAAGTCCCTTCTATCTTTGGAGATTTTCGCTCCAGAAACACCAATAAAAATAGCAATAATTGAAATAATAATATATTTGCTATTTTTAATCTTAATTACTTACCTGATACATAGCTAACAACAGTCACAGGCACTTTTTCCTGGGTCAAAAGTCACACATCCTCAAAAGGGAAAAATTGTAATGTTTTTTCTGTACTCTTCTAAGAAAAGATCGGGTGTAGCTTGCAGTTGTATATGCTTGGCACTGTTCATTTCCCAGAAGAGTTCACCAGTATTCTAAGCTTTGGGATTTTTTTAATTGAAGAGGTCAAAATCCATTATATCAAAATTTCAAAGAATTTACCAATTAGCTGTAGTCTGCGATGCCCAGCAGGTGGCTTTTATACTATTAAAGGGAGATTGTTTCCATGTCTGATCAAAGCAAAAGCAAAACAAAGAAAAATATAAACTATTTTGGTGTACACAGTGCAAAACACATGCTGTGTAAATTATAGGTGAAAATTGTATGCGAGAGACTGTCATACCACTTCAGTAAAAAATGGTATGTATTTTTGCACTGTTCCTCATGAGGATTTTAATGATAAGGTCTAAATCTGTTTAGATTACTGATTATCTGAGAAGATTAGACAGTTTGCTATTTCCTAAAATGAAGATTTTAGCATTTTCTTATTTAAAAGTAAAAGTAAAAATGCACAATTAAGTAGATTAATGAATTTGCTAGAAATGAAATTAGAAAAAGCTGAGTGTGCTGGAACGTTACAAGATGGAAAGAAGTTCCAATTTGCACTTTTCAATGAATCTAAACTTCCCCGATTTTTGCCTACTTAAAAGAATGTTTGTGACCTTTTGACCCTTTTGTTATCCCTTACTCAGAAAGGCCTTTATTCTGTAAGGCTTAGGTATAAAAAAATAAAAAGAGCGTTAATGGCATAACAGTCCTTTCTGATCACTCTGTGTAAGATGTTTATGCAAAGTGTCAATAGAAGCAATTGGCCTAACAGTGTGACAACCTGCTTTGCTTGGAAATGGGCTAATCTCCTGTTTGGGTTATCCAGAGGTCAGGTAAGGATTTCTTTTTTTGCACTCCCTGTAGTGTAGGAGTACATAACCTGCAAACACTACAGGGCAGAAATCAGAAACAACTGAGCCCAAGAATGCCTCAAAACATTTTTTTTTTTATTTTTTTTTTTTTAATCTTTCCCTTTTTGCCTTTCCTGACTTTTTTTTTCCCCTCTGCTTTAGTTTTTGCTTTCTGGTCGCATCCCATTGATTCTACTTGAGCATATAACATAGTGGTGACAGGGTCTCTACCAATTTCAATATCTGCTGCTTCACTTTGATGGTTTGCTCGTTGTTTAGTTTTGTTCTTTCCAAGCAGGCATCATCCCACTCTTTTTTGAAGTTCACGTAGAAATCTAGTTTAAATTTCAGTTTTTGAGGGCTGCCCCTCTTGCCCTATCACAGCAGGCTGGAACTCAATAAGCGCTCAGGCAAGCATAGCGGACCAGGCAATGGGCTTTGGCGGACTGCATGCTGTGAACTCCTGCCTTACTGAATCAGCTTCTGTGTGTTTTTATAACTGTCTTTTTTTTCCCCTGTTAATTATGCCTCAAGGCTGTGGAAAGACAGCATTTATCTGTTTCAACAGACTAAGCAGCAAGTGTTCTGACATGTTTATCAGGCAAATTGTACCTGACAAAAGGTAATTACACACGAATTAAGTGCAGAAGTAACTGGGTGATTAGGGGTTAATAAACTGTTTAGCATCAGAAATATTCAACTTCTGAGGAAGGAGAGTGGACCAGAAGGACATAACCAACAGCAATACATTATAAGAGTTACCTTCCTTTTGGTGGAATATTTAACTGTGCAGAAAGGTAAGGAGGATTTTAAGTGTACAGCTCCTATTTTTTAGCTCCAGCTCCTGGATCACTGGTGCCTATTGTACAACCAAAGCTATTTGCTGACACTCTTGCTACTTCAGAAGAGATAACGGCACCATTCCAATTTGTACTGAGCTACCTTGATAATTTACAATTAGGATTTTTGTAGTACAACCAACAGAATTGGTATTGTCTAATAGACACTGCCCCCATTTCCATCTGCAAAACTCTCATCTCTTCCGTCTCTGCTGCTGTTGACTCTGTGCGTAGCTAATTCCCAAAGTTATGTTCTCTTCCAAGATTATTCCTGACAGTTGGCCTAAAGCAGAAAGGAAGAGGCATCTGTATGATATTTGAGGATGTGACAAGAGGTTCAAACAGTATTGACAGGGCCGGATGGTCTATTCCAGCAGTTCCCAGTGCATAAAATTCTCACGTAATTACAAGATGGCCTAAATACATTAGGACTACGCCTGAGCTGCTCAGGACTTTAGGTAATATAACACAAAGCTTTACTGAGCAATGATTACCAGTATTTTCTACCCAGCCATGGCTGTATTGCCTATATATTGGGAAAAAACAAGAATACTGATGTTGAAGAATAGGTGCAAGTGGCCTATTTGAAACTAGAATTTGGTTCCTAAAATCTTAAGAACTTTTTCCTCTCTGTATCATCGATATTGTAATGTTTTGTGTTATCCAAACCTGTTAGCTATTAAGGTCTTAAAGTAGGTCCTTTTAACCAAAAAATAACAGAGTATATTTTACCATAAAATTATTGCATTTAAAAATTAAAATCTCCTAATTAAAAAAAGCAGTTACCCGCATAATGTAGGGGATTACTATAGCCTTTTATGTAAATATATATATACATATATATACAATCTTTTTTTTTCCAAGTGGTGGGGTTTTTTAGTTGACAGAGCTAATGTTAGACATAAAAGACATTTAGAAAACGCATGGAATTCAAAAGAAAGTTAGAAAACCAAAGTATTGTAGGGCATCATTCAAAATACAATGGCAGAACAGCAATTAGTAACTTGTTATCTATAATGTTACAAGTATGCCTGTGACTAATAATGTGATGGTTTGAAAAGACAGCAGTATTTCATATACATTAAAAGGAATCTGCAGTGCTCTGATCATCAGCACTGGTGGTTCCAAGATGTTGGATAAAAGTTTCCCTTCTATCACACTTTTAGAAGGGGCAAATCCTCTAAATAAAGCAGAAGTGTCTATCCTGTCTATTGTATCTATCCTGTAATTGTAAGCGGGCAGTCTATGGGACTCTCTATCTGGAGTACTAGAAAAACAAAGCTTATTCCTTTTTTGGTGTGTTTTTTGTTTGTTTGTTTTGGGGTTTCTTTTTTTGTAATTCATACACAGGTACACACACTTCTCTGCAAGTTATTCCTGGTCAGAAGGGTTACGCTTGTTCCTAAGGAAATATTTTATACCTCATTATAAAATTCTCAGGTACAACATTGCCTGTCTTACTCTTATTTTTCATGGTTGTTATGGGATGAAGAGAGTACAACAGTGCCATTGTTCTTGCATAGTAGAGTACATATCTACTTTATTAGGTGCTTCACAGTATTTTAGCTGCATGATAAGCTGGTTCTGACAGAGCACCCTCGGGTGGCTCCTTGGGTGGGACTGAATGGCTAACAGTCTGCAGTGCCTCCAGACTCTGAGAGTTGTGGGAGAGATTGCATTTCTGGCTGGTTTGAGGTATTTCACATACACGTTAACTTTGGAAAGATGTATAGAATCACAGAAACAGAATAGTTAGGGTTGAAAAGGACCTTCTAGTTACAACCCCCCTGCCTAGGCAGGGATACCGCACACTAAGGCTCTGTCCCACCTGGCCTTGAACACTGCTGGGGATGGAGCATTCACGACTTCCCTGGGCAACCCATTCCAGTGCCTCACCACCCTTACACTAAAGAAATTCTTCCTTATATCCAATCTAAACTTCCCCTGTTTAAGTTTGAACCCATTACCCTTTGTCCTCTCACTACAGTCCCTAATGAATAGTCCACCCCCAGCATCCCTATAGTCCCCCTTCAGATACTGGAAGGCTGCTATGAGGTATGTGCAAAAGAAATTCTTTTGCTATTGTAATTTCAAGGCAAACAGTGAACATTCTAGCCTTGAAGAATTAACAGCCAGCAGCTCCAGCATGAGGGCTACACTGAGTGGATTTTGACTGATTTTACAAGCAGGAGAATATTTATTGCCAGGACCTACTCTGTGCATTTTTTTCTCTTGCTTGTTAGTGTGGACATTCATTGCTAGACAGTGCATCTTATTCTCAGTTACTGTCTTTTTAATAGCAACAGTTTTAGGGTATACAATAGTAGTATGGAAATATTACTTTAATTTGGCCTTTCATAAGTTGATTTTAGTTGACACAACATGAACTGCTGTCACAGAACCAGCAAATTCTCCTGTACTTCATGCTTCACAACTGAGAAGCCGTGGGGCAAGCTCACCTGAACTTAAATCTCCCAAATATTTTTTATTTAGGGTTTTTTTTTATTGTGGGGGGTTTTTTTGGCAAAATGAATGCATTTATGACTAGACTTGCCCTAGATACAATTTCTCTTTTTCAGCGTTAGTAGTAATCATAGTATTTAAACTGCAGAGATTTACAACCTTCTTTTATTTCAGTGGAACTTAGCGTATCCCACATATTACATCGCTGTAGTATGAGTCACCTCAGCATGTCAAGCCAGATCCACAAAGTATTTTCATTATATCTTCACCTTGATTACTGTGTAACATTACCAAAGGCTGTTCCCTCTCCTTGTGGTTTTGCACACACCTAGTCCCTGTCACATTATAACATCATTTTAATATGCATCTATTTTGAATTAAAATACAGCAAAAATATAAGGAAAATGTTGTTTTATTTTGTTTTCTTCTCTCTTAAAGAGTTGGCTGAGTTTTTATTATGAAGTTCATATAGCTATCTCTTTCCATTAATTAGAAACCCAGATATTTTGCATCTTCATATTCTTCTCTTTTTTAAATAATCTTTATGGATAAATTTCAGGATAACTTTATCCTTTACTAAAAAGCATTTGCTAAATGATTAGGTAGGCCAGTGCTTCAATTATCAGCTTTGTCTTTCCAACAGTATGTTGGAAATCACATGAAGTAGCCCAAGTCACATGAAGTAGCCCAAATATTTTTCTGCATCTTTAAATGGATGGGCTCACTTCCTGACTATATGACTACAGCAAGGACACTTTGAGTTCTTCTTATATGAGGAAGAGAAATTCAAGTGCTTCATTTCAGTAAGGCACACCTGTTTGTAGCAAAAATCAGAAAGAAACAGAATAGCAGCAGTCGAAGCAGACTGCAGATCAACGGAGGTGAATTTAGGGTTGTGCTCACGGGAAGCTTTGTATTGGTAAACGGAGGTTATTTCCCATGCATGTGTGATGGTCCTTGGATCAGTAGCTCATTTCTGTTAGGCTGTCCTTGCTGCTGCTGACTGCTTGCCAGCCTGCTCCCCTTGCGAAGCGCCTGCATTGACTGTACGTCCGCCAAGTGCCAAGTCAAATGCAGGTGATATGAATGGTCAGGACACAGATCCAAAGAGCTGCACACCAGGCAGCTCTTGCCCACCCACAGCATACAGTACGTGCTGTCAAAACCCATTATATGTAGCAGTATGTGACAGTGCAGAACTGCAGCTGTGAGGAGGACAAAACACAGAATGTGTAATTGTGCACAGCAGCCATCCAGTCTCCAGCAGTGTCTGCAGCTCCCTGTCCGATTTACTGCAGCAGCAGGGCACGTTTGTCACACTGCAGCTCCTGACGTGTGCTGAAGGAGGGAAGGGAGCTGTAATTGAATGGCATGTGTCATTTGATTGCATGTCTCTTGCCTTTTGTTTTACCTGCAGCATGTCACGATGGCTGCTTTAACTTAGATTTATTGGCATGAGGCTGGTTGTATGCAGCTCTTTGACCAAGTGTGGAGCAGAGGCTCTGAGTGCATCCTGCTTGCCAATAACGTCTCTCAGGATATTCACTCTTCAGAGCCAGGATTGTATTGGAATGCACTGAATATACTTCATGTTCTCTTGGGACATTGTGTTAAAGAGCAACAGAGTCTGTGGTCTGTTTAGAGCCCTACATAATTTCCTGTGCTTGGTCAGGTGATAAATGAGGTGTAATCTTCCACCCCAACCGTCACTGTCATTGAGATGTCCCAGAGACATGACACAATCAGATGGCTGATTCAGGCATTGGAAGTATGGTATGAAAATTCCTCGTGTGATATTGACAAGAAAGTTCCTTTAAACTTGTCAGCACTGTAATTGTATCAGACATCAATGGCTTGAGGCTGCACGTTGTTAACAGGGTACAGAGCTTTGGGGTTGTTTAGGATTTACCCCGAATCCTCCATTTCAGTGTTACAATAGGGATAAGAAATGAAATCTTTTGCCTTCCATTCTCTGAGGACAATTGCTGCAGGAGCATTGGCATGGTCCTTCCTTAAGTGCCATCTTCCACATGGAGCCCATGACAAGTGGCGTTGTAATTAGTAGTAATTTATGAATACATTCTATTTGCTTCTCTGTAAGAGAGAGGGAGCATGAAGTCTCCAGATTACATAGTTTGGGTTCATTTTGTGTTGTACATCTGCATGGCATATCTTCCCACTCTTTTGATCACACTTCTGAATACATCACACAGCCTGTATGAGGACTGGGCGCTACCTACTGTTGTAACACAGGTGATAAGAAATGATGGTAACGTGCAGTAGCAACTGAGGCTGTGGGTTTCACAGATGCCACTAATTCCTGAGTTATCAGAACCTTCTCAAGTCTGTTTGGTTAGTGACTGAATGCATGTAGTCTTCAGCCCAGTAGGAGAATTGATGGTGCCCATCCTGAGAAAATGCTTTGTGAGAAAGAATCATTTGCATTTGACCTTGATGGCTATCATGAATCACTAGAAAATGCAATAGCTTTTTATACACCTTTTGCCCATATGAGGTAGTTAAATATAAAATCTAGATGTCACTGAGGTTTGTAATGGTCGCTGGAGGACTTTAGAATGACAGAGCAGTAACTCTCAGAGGTCTGTTATAAAGCCAGGAAATGTTACTGTGTATTCATAAAAGGGTATACTACAAATATGGAAGGAATAATTAATAAGAAAATAATTTATTTAAATTAGACACTTTATTTGAAAGCTTAAGAAAAGGGTTAGGAAATGGAAAAATTGAAGGAGAGGCACATAAATTTTAAGCTGTGAAAACCAGGTATATGCTTTTGTTTTGTAATTAAGTTGGCTTTACACTTTTGGGGATGAGCATTACTGGAGAGCTGTGACATTTTCTCAAACTGAGAAGTGTGAGTAGGGCAAGGCTCTCAGAGATTCAGTCCTTTTCTTAGCATAGCCTGAGAAGTCAGAGGAGCATGTGCCTGCTGCAGCTCTGCCTGCTGGAGCAGGGGCTGCTGCTGTTATGTCCTGGCTTTAACAGCTGTGCTCTGGCTTAGCAGAAGCAAATGCTTGAAGTGGACAGGATAATTTATTTAAATAGGAAAAATGGTCCAACTTGCATCAGTCTGTTATCTTCCTTAAAGTAGTTTTGTTATGGAAAATCCTGTTCCACCCCACTTTTCCAAGTGACATAGCATTACTGATGTAGCAAGGCCTCTGGATAAGCAGGGGCTTTGAATTACGCTGCGGACCCAGCTCAGAAGAGCAGCCACGGACACTGAGCTGTTGCGAAGTGTTGCTAATGGTTCCATATGCTTACCTTAACAGTATGTCTGGCTAACACAGTGCAGCCTGAGAATGAGCCCACATTAGCCCTCGGCAGCAGGGCAAGGCCAGGCACCAGATGGGAGGGAAGCTGGGACACCCGCCATTAACGTCAATGGGAGTTGGGCCCGCCAGCCTCGGCTCCCACCGAGAAGAGCTGCCTGTATGTGCCCCAGGCAACCTGAGCAGGGTGCCCAGTGGTGCCTGGCCTGCACCCTGCGGTGGCAAAGAGGAATTAGGCTGCGAGGGCTGCGAGGGTGCTGCCTGCTGGAGGTTAGGCATCACATCCACTTACACAAGCAGGCTGTTCCTGCAGCTGAACAGCAGCTCCGAGAGGGTGAGTTAAAGACCTGATTCAAAACGGCAGCACTGTAATTGGAGGCTTTTTGTTCCCCCATTTAAGAGGTTTTGGGTTTGTTTGTGCCAGGTGTGCCATGGGCTTGGGCTGAGTCATGGGGATCAGTCACCATGGAGAGTGCAGCAGGAGCTGTTCGATTCACTTAGCTGAGACTACCTGCACCCCTGGTTTAAATTACTGTCAGCAGCAATAGACACGAGTATCCCTTTCTCGCTCCCCACGGTAAAGCAAGCCTCCGAAACACCCAGGCCTGAAGCCATTAGGATCTCTGCCTAGGGCCGGACCTGCACAACCGCCTCTCAGGGCACGCAGGGAGGCAGGAAGGCGTTAAAGAAGGAAACGGGCAGGTGAAGGGGCTGTCGGCCGGGCCCGGGCCGGGCAGGAGCCTCCTTCCCGCAGAGCCGCTCGGCACTCCTTCACCCGCCTCTCCCCCCGCAGCTCCTGGACCTCTTCATGGTGTGGGACTGGTCCACCTACCTGGCTGACTACGGGCAGGCCACCTCCAAATACCTGCGGGTCAACCCCAGCACGGCCCTCACGCTCTTGGAGAAGTAAGTGCCCGGCCTGGGTACGAGCGGCGGCGCGGCGGGCGCGGGCAGGGCTGCGGCATGGAGCGGAGCCGGAGCCCGCCCCGGTACGGGTCGCTGGAGCCCACCCGGTGGCCGCCAGGTGAGAGTGCGAGAGGAGAGGGGGGGCACCGCCGGAACCAAACCGGGCCCGGGACAACCCGAGCACCCCCGAGCGTCGGGACCGGCGGCTTCATCCGCCCAGCGGAGCCCCGCGCTGCTCCCCGGAGCGGCGCCGGTACCGGCGCCGGAGCGGCCGGAGCCGCGGGAGTGCGGCTGCAGGGAGGGGTGCGGGGAGAGTAGGGGACGGAGGGAAGGGGTGGAAGGAAGAGGACGGAGAGAAGGGACTGGGCGGGGGGAGGGAGAAGGACGGAAGGCAGGGGGATGGCTGGAGGGAACGGAGCCCTGGAAGAGGGGATGCAGCCCGGTCGCGGCTGGTGCTGCCCGGGTGGGACCAGGAGGGATGGGTCCCACCGCCCTTCGCTGCCTTTTCCCTTCTCTGATTGCTTCCTCGGGTACGGAATGGGACGGACACCGGACAGACACGCACCAGGGAGATTGTCCTGGGCAGTCCCCGACCTTGGGGTGGGAGCAAAGAGGTCCCCAAGGCAGCATTCTGGGGAGGGGAGGCTCTTGCAGTCCTTCTGCTCTGACATCCCTCTGAGGTCTTCCCTTCCTGGTCCCTTATCCCCTCTTATCCCCTTGCACCTAGCGGGTTAGGAACAGGCAACTGGAAGGGCAAGGGAAGGAGTGATGGAGAAAACTCCAGCATCCTGCGTAGTATGACGGGGGGGGGGGGGGGGCAA